>CAUYUJ010014497.1:332094-334594 GCA_963575745.1 Prorocentrum cordatum
ATGGGAGCACTACCCTTCTGTCGGGCGTGTCCCCCTACAGGGGGATTTCTAACGACAAGTTAAACAAATACACCAAACATACACCCCAAAGGTAAACAAATACTCAAAGATAATCCCCAGACTATTTTTGGATTGTTTTAACACTATTTTTGGGGTATCTTTCTTTTTTCGTCGAAGACGACGACGACGACGACGACGACGACGACGACGACGACGACGACGACGACGACGACGACGACGACGACGACGACGACGACGACGGCGAGGGCGGGAGGGACCTCCGCCCTGCCAGCGACGTGGGCAGGACAGCGTATGCCTGGCCATCGCTCGGACGTCTGCGCAGGAGGGCGATCCCGGACTCCCTCGCGCCGTGAGCAAAACGAGCATCGCTCGGACGTCTGTGTACGTAGGAGGACTGTCGCAGACTCCCTCGCGGGGTGAAACACACGACGGGCGCTTCTTGCTTTTTTCTGCCTCGGAGGGCCTTCGCCGGGCCCCCGAGCGGTCGAGACACGGCTCGGGATAGAGAAGCCGGTTTCAGGGAAAGGGTCGAGACGTCGGGGGGGGGGGTCCACGTCTGCCCCCCTCTACGCTACTCTACGCTGCGCTACTCTATGCGGTGGCGTCCCTTCCCTGTGCATGTTTCGATTATGTGAGGTTTTTTTTTGGAGGGTGCCCCCCAACTGCTCCTCAATGGTCCTCGCCGAGAACAGCTGCGCGCGTCTGAACGATGCCCAGATGCCCCCTCCTCTTCCATCTTCCTCCTCTTCCACCCTCCTGCTGCTCCTCCTCCGCCTCGTTCGCGTCCCTCTCGGGACTCGTGTTGGCATGACTGGGCCGTCATGAGGATGACGCGACCCACCGCTCGTCAGAAAGCGTCGGCGAAGCCGACTTCTGGCGCACTCGAGTCTTACGTTTCTCCGACCTTTGTCCTCCTCTGCCTCCTCCCCTCCTGCTCATCCTGCTCATCTGCTTCCCCCTTCTCCCTCGTTCTTCCTCCTCTCCCTCGTGAGCGTCCTCTTCCGCCTTTGCTTCCTCCGCCTCCTCCTCCTCCTCCTCCTCCTCTCCCTCCCCCGCTCCCTGAGGAAGGGGGGGGGGCGGGAGGAGAGCCGCATCTGTAGTATGAGGTTCCCCTCTTCTTCCTCTTTCTCTTTCTCTTTTTCCTCCTCCTCTTCCTCCTCCTTCAAGTAGGTCTCTCAGCGCGACTGCCGCCAGCCTGCCTTGGTCACCGCCATGCCTGCGAAGTCCGGGGCCTTGAGGATCTCGAGTTGGCTGTCCTACGGCTGCACGTCCCCTCCCTTCGCCTGCTCCCCCCCTCATGATCCTCCTCCTGATCACCCTGCCTCTTCTTCACTATTTCTTGCCATCGCCCCTCCTCGTCCTCCTCCCCTCCCCCTCATTCCCTATCCTCCCCTTCCTTCCCCGTCCCCTCATTCCTTCACCTCCTCCTTCCTCCTTCCTCCTCCTCCTTCCTCCTCCTCCTCCTCCTCCTCCTCCTCCTCCTCCTCCTCCTCCTCTTCTTATCCTCCTTCTCCTTGTCGGCTCTCCCTCCTGCTCCTGCTCCTCGTCCTCCTCCTGGGTCACCTGGTGCTCTGCGTCCTCTTGCTGGTCGTCCTCCTCCTCCTCCTTCCTCCTCCTCCTCCTCCTCCTCCTCCTCCTCCTCCTCCTCGCCCTTCTGGTTCTCTTCTCATCCCGCTCCTCCTTCCCCCCCCTCCTCCCTGCTCCCTGCTGCTGCTCCTCCTCCTTCTTCCGCGTTCCCTCATTTGAGCAGGGACCGACCGTCCCGGCATTCCTATAGTCATACCGCGAAATGTTCTTAGAACCCAAAAGTGTTCGAAGAACAAAACAATGTCCTTATAACATAAACCCGATGTATCAAAACAAGACAGTCCCAGCCAGAAATGTTCTAAGAACATTTCGTGGGAACCACAAAAGGTTCTTAGAACATTGTTTGGTGGGGCTATAGGCGAGCCGGGACGCTTCGCCACTGCTTGACTCATTCTTCTCCCCCTGGCCCTCCTCCCGCGGCTGATCTTCGAGAAAACGCTCTCCATTGGACGCCTGTTCGGACGATCCCCCTCCCCCGGACACGCTGGGGACACGTCGGAACCTGTCCGGGGGGTGCGGGAACCAGGCCTCCCCCATTCTTACTAGAATCCAACTGTCGTGTTCGATCGATATCCCATAGGACCCTGATACAGCTGGATCCGGCTTTACTCGTATCCTAGTCGGGCTCGATCCAACTCTGCTACAACCCACTTCATAGCTGCATCCATCTCCCATGGAATCCCAGTCGGGCTCGATCCAGCTCTAATAATGTCCTACTATAACCCGGCCGAGCTGCAATAGCATCCTAGTCGGCCTCGATTCAGCTTCCACAGGCTCCTACTATAGCTGGATCCAGATCTAACTCACATAGAATCCTACTATAGCTAGATGCAGCTCTAATTGAATCCTGGCAGGGCTCCCAGCTCTCATAGAAACTTACTAGGGCTCTACC
>CAUYUJ010014497.1:339594-399498 GCA_963575745.1 Prorocentrum cordatum
GGGTCCCTCGGGTGGCCCGAGGAGGGCCCCAAATCCAAGAAGGATCCTGGGAGAACCCAAGGAGGCCCCCGGCCCGAGGAGGGCCCCGAATCCAAAGAGGGTCCCGGGAGAACCCAAGGAGGCCCCCGAAGGCTCAAAGATGCTTCGACCATCCCCAAGCAGGTCATCGGGGGGGCTGCCAGGGATGGCGCAGACTTCTGCTCGACGGGTGCCCCCTCCCCGCTGCCGTGTGTCACTGGAGCTCCCCTCCGCGGTTCCCGTCTCGCGGCAGTTCACCTGGGGATCCTCTCTGGATGGTCTGGGGGGGATGCGCGAAGCGATGCATTCCACACCAATCCACGCACCAGGCGCATCTGTGAGGTCGACACAGAGCCTCGACCAACATGTCTTTTTCTTGCGGGGGGCTCCTTCAGCGTGCATAGATTCCATGGCGCACTTGCTTCGGAAAGTCAGCACGTCTAACCGTGCGCTGCACTGGCTGCGGCCCCTTGACAATAACCATGATGCAGTGGCAAGACTGGCTACTTTGTGGATGAGATGGTCAATGAGCCTGTCAGGAGTGAATAGCTGTCGAAGCGGGAGCAATTAATGACGTACAGAGAACCATCAGTAAAAGAGTGCGGGAAACAATGCACAGGGATGGGATGGTAAACTCACAATTCCTTTTCATCGATCTTGCCCGGCTCGGCCTGCGCTGTCGCTGCATTAGCTGGAAACCCCATGCATCTAAAGCAGTCATACATACATGCGGACCGATTCAAGAAGGGAGCTTTTGAGTCCTCCCCTAGGCTTAAGTCGGGCATGTCACACTCCAGGCGGATTTTGGACGGAATATAAAACATTCAGAAAAATGCTTAAACATACCCAACAAATAATCGAACCATCGTCCCCGGACTATTGTTTGACTATTGTTGAATATTCCTCCTGTAGGGGGACACGCCCGACCTACCCCTAGACGTCCCATGAACGACTTACGCCTCTTGACGAATCGCGCCCCCACCCTTCGTCGCTCCCCGGCCTCGCACACGAGTCCCTTTACCAATTCCCCCCCCCGCAAGTTCGACCGAAGACTGGGGAACCGCAAGCGACCCGACCCGTGCGACCCAGAGCTGTCGATTACCGCCCTGGTCGCGAGGGGCACGAAAAGAAGAAACTCGAGAGAGTCACCCGCAGAATGTCTAGCTCAAGGGGAGGTGGAGAGAGGCCTCATGCACACGACCGCCACCTCGCTCACAGTGGTAGGCGTGCGGCAAGCCTCTGGTAACACTTCATCATGCGACACCTTATGCGAAACATCAGCCAGGCCCCTCCCTCAGGACGTCGACGCCGACATGCACTCACCCAAACCTGCCAGAGATGTGCGCTGGACAAGTCCAGTCGACACCGCGCCGCTTCCCGCCCCTCAACTGAAGTCTCGGGGGCGACGAGGGTGGAGAATAGCCCAGGGGAGAGCAACACATGTATCCAAGGGTGCCGATGGCCCATGCCTTCGGCGAGGCTCGCGGGCTAAATACGTGTATTGCTCCCCCTGGGCTGTGTTCGGCCCTATCGTCGCCTCCGAAAGCCAAGACTCCCCTCGAAGAAGTTGGCGCCTGGATACCCCCCAGCTGGCACGCGAGAGGCCCAGTAGTGCAGCATAGACTCATAGAGGAGGAGGAGGAGGAGGAGGAGGAGGAGGAGGAGGAGGAGGAGGGGGAGGAGGAGGAGGAGGAGGAGGGGGAGGAGGAGGAGGAGGAGGAGGAGGAGGAGGAGGAGGAGGAGGAGGATCTCCCAGCGCCGTGGATTCCGAAGAGGGTCCGCGGCCGCACGCCTCCAGCAGAGCCTCCCAGACACCCCGAAACGCACCATCGCTCGGACGTCCATTCCCTGTGCTTTTTTTTCGGTCTCGTGCGTGGCTTTTTCGCCAAGTGATCAAGGATGCTCCTCGATGGTCCTCGCCGAAGGAAAAATGCACACGTCCGAGCGACGCCCAGGAAAAGGGCCCTCCCGGGGGCGCCTTCTGAGCCAACCCTGAGGTGCGAAAGGAGCCGACAAGACTCACGCTTCAGCAGTGTTGCCTCTCTGGCGGCCCTGGTGGGCTCAAAATGCCCTCCAAGTGGCTCTCGACGATCTCCGGCCCACCTCGAAGGGCACGCAGCTGTTCAGGAGGTCCCAGATGGCCGTAAGACGACGCCTATGAGGCCCCAAGGTAACCCGAGACCAGTCCAAGACGGGCCTGGAACACAAGACTGCCCCGATAATCTTCCAAGGACCCCTTCCATGAATCATGGGCCCAAGACGCCCCGAGACGGCCCGAGTACACCCAGAAGGCTTCCCAGAGTCCCTGGAGGGCCCCCAAGAGGCCCACAAAGAATGCCCCCGAGAACCATCGCGACAACTGTGCAACACGACGGCTTTGCCACGCTACACTGTTGGTAGACACACAGCTTACCAAAACGGAGTGGCGGAAATGCGCGTCAACGCAGCTGGATACCTATGGGGTTGCAAGCCCGTGTAGGGTGCCTACGGCACGCTCGAAACTGGCAGCTTGTCCTTCAACTTCGCCAGCAGAAGAAGTGGATACATCGTGAATGACTTAAACGAGATTGAACGCTGGGGAGAGGAGCGGAAATGCCAATCGGGTGCTCGAGGGGCAGATAACGAACGCGACGCAGGGAAATTCAGCTAATAGCAAGGGTAGGGACAGTAACACAATGCTGGCGGATAAAAAAGACCGCGAGGGAGGGACAACGTGGAACAAGCAGAGGCAGACGAGAAGGGATTAAGAGACAGAGGGACTATAGAGAAACATAAAGGGGGAGAGAGCGAGATAGAGTGAGAGGGAGAGAGATACATAAAGAGAAAGAGAGAGAGAGAGAGAGAGAAAAGGAGAGAAGGGGATAGGGAGAGAGATAGAAATAACCAAATCACGCAACATACATCTACTATCATACGCACCTCTCCGAAGGAACAGATCTCAGAGGCGATTTTGGGGAACCCGTCCGCGATTCGTCTGTCCGTTTCGCTGGGGACATCCTCACACACTCCTCATGCAAATCTTGACGTCAGGGTCCAAAAGCGCATCTGACTTTCAACGCTTTAACATAGAACCAACAACCACACTATGATTTCAAATGGCTTTTCACATACTTACCAGACTACTTGCTTTTTCGCGTGAGAATACTTACCAGAAACCACGCAATTTCGCGTGAGACTCCCCCAAACCTTGGGGCCTGACGTGCTTCAAATCGTGCTCTTACCCTCCGAAACGACAATACGGTTAGAGACGTCCTCCAAGCATTGACACCGGAACTCCGTTTCAACTACAATCGCAAGGTGTGGAGACCCCTTTTGCGCCATACTCATGGCAACGCGTGGCAACCCTGCCTTGATTCCACAACGACCCTGGTGTTCCACCTCACTCCCAAATGGCCATCTGCTGATCATCATCCGTATAAGTATTGCATACTTATCCTCCTTCCCCATCTCCATATGCCTCATCTTTGTAGTCGACGCCGCATTCCTATCAATATCCGTCTTCTTCGTTGATTCCGTGCTGCAGCTGTTTTTGCATGAGCCTGGGCATGCACGGGTCGCATGTATATATGTACATGTCTAATTTGCTGAGGTACACACGTACACATGTAAATCTGTATATCTGCAGATCTGTATATCCGCCGACCCTGTCGGCGTGTGGAATAGCCGCTCCCCTCTAGTTTCCCCCCTAGGCCCACTGTAGTTGAATCGAAGGGAAGCCCCTTCCCTTTGATCCCTTCCCCGCCGGGGGCGGGTCCCGGGAGGGGTCCTGGGAGGGTCGCCACCCAGATACGGCTCCCCCCCGGGGGGGGTCGCCACCCAGATACGACTCGCCCCTGGGCGGTTCGGGGGCCCAGAGAAGCCCCAAGAACGCAAAAGTGCTCCAAGATGCCCCCAAGACGGTGCTCGAGGACCCCGTATCGCCGAAGCATCGGTCCAAGTCGCAAAAGTAGCCTCCAGACGGCTCAAAAGGTTTCCAAAACGCCACAAGAAGCCTCCAAGAGAACTCCCAAGTGGGCCCCAAGGGGCAAACATCACGAAGTTCCCGTAGGTTTTTGAAAGATTTCGGCATTCTCGCCTTGTCAGCGTCCTGACGCTCCAAGACAGCCGAAGAGGCCCCCAAGACGGCTCCAAGGGGGAGCCTTGACGAGGGGCCCAAACGGTGATTTCGAGCCCTCGGCCCGAGAAGCTCCCAGGAGGCCCCCAGATGCCCCTAAAAAGCTCCCCAAGAGGCCCCAAGAGGCCCCCAAGAGACCCCCAGGAAGCCCCAAGAGGCCCCCACGAGGCTCCCAAGCGGCCCCCAAGAGCCTCCCAAGATGCCTCCGAACTACCCCCAAGATGCACCCGAGAGCGCTCGTCGTCGTCGCCATTCATGGTCGGCGGCACTGGCCGTACGGCCTTCGCAATATGTTAGCCACCCTGCACCCCGACCGCTGTGTTTCTAGCAACTATGTTGTGCAATCTGCGCGGGGCAACGAATGTGGTACAAGTATGTTGTGCAAACTACGCTGTGCAACCCACGTTGTGAAATATGGGTGGTGCAAGCTATGCGGCGCAACATATTTATATAAATACATACATGTATGTATGTATATATGTATACAAGTAACAACATATGAGGTGTACTCGATGCTGTGCAATCTATGTTGTGCAACCTATATTGTGTAACTGTGCTCTGCAACCCATGTGGTGCAATGTAGGTGGTGCCATCTAACTTGTGCACAGAAAAGGGAGAGCCCGGCAGAACATCCCGAACAACGGCCTCAAAATCGAACAAGAAATACTGCCATAAACATACACTGCCGGACATCCGCGCAGACTTCTTGGATCGGCGCTGGAACCCCCTGGCCGCGCCTCCGACCCCCCCCCCCTCTGGCGCGCTCCGCGGGGCGCAACGCCGATCCAAGAATTCCCGGCGGACTTCCCACATTTGTTGATGCTCATGCCATATGTTTCCTCGTCCCTGGGGGCCCTCACGGAGTCCCGCAGACCAGTGGCAGAACCACGGCTCTGCTGGGCCTCTTCTGGGGGAGCCTGGCAAACCGTCGCGTCGAGAAAATCAACAGGGCTCGCTGAGGGCCAGCGGGAGCCGAACAGAACAACGGCATGAACACGGTTCTATAGAGCTCCTTCGGAAGAGCCCTTTAAAGCCAGGCCGGAGCCAGGCAGACTCATTGTGGGGCCATGGTGTTGTAGCTGTGGACTCATGGCGGAAAGATCCTGGAGCTGCCTCGATGTGGCGCTGGCACAGTGTCGAGGTGTGCTTCTTGCAGCTGGATGCGCTAAGCCAATGGAAGAGAGGAGGACAAGAAAGAAAGAGAGAGAAAGAGAGAACGTGAGAGAGGCTCAGAGAGATAGAGAGAGAGAGAGAGAGAGAAAGAGAACAAACAAAAACGAGGAGACAGAGAGAGAGAGAAAGAGAGAGAGAAGGATAGAACATCATATATATAGAGAGAGATAGAGATAACGAAAGAGAGAGAGAGAGAAAAGGAGAGATAATAGAGGAGATGAACACCCACCCGTGTGTATATATACACACAGATAGAGAGAATGATAACAAACAGAGAGAGAGAGACTGGAGGGGGATTCGGACATGCGATATGCGTAACCCTTCTCGTGGAGGCAGGTCGGGAACTGAAGCGACAGAAGGGGGGGAGAGGGAGAGAGAGAGAGAGAGAGATAGAAAGAGAGAGAGGGAAAGAGAGAGAAAGCGATAGAGAGAGGAGAGAGAGAGAGAGAGAAACAACAACGAGACAGCGAAAACTGTAATAACGCAGCGGCACCAGAAGCGTAGGGAGAGGGTAACTTTCATTCCTGCAGCAGCAGCGTGCTTGTGATGGCGACTACCTGGCCCAGTGGCGCCCAAGAGATTGGTTATCTCCCGCACTGGTGACCAGCGCGCCAGTCATTAGAGCCTGCCGGTCCAGCGTCCTCGATGGCCGGTTGTTGCCATTCCCCCTCTGTCACCCAGGCGCTGTGCAGCCGCATGTCCTTACTGCACTCCTCACCGCCCTGCGCTGCTGCTGCCTTCGCATCCAAGCGCCAAGTCATAGCACGTCGGGCAACTACACTAGGGGGAAAACAAACCTACCTCGCTTTTGACCACCCTCGCTTCCAAGAGATACCAAACGATGCCAAAGTACGGCCTGTACTGGTCAGGCCGCTTGACGAGGAGGCGCGTGGTATGACTTGGTTTTGCCTGGAAGCGAGAGCGGGGCAGGTAATTCACGCTCTGATGCACTGCACGTGTGACAACTGATCTCGAACATGCTGCGCTCTGCTTCGCCACGCACGCACGCCCGAGGAGTTCTGCGATGTGGCGCGGCACGCGCCGATGTGAACGAGAACGTTGTGAGCACACGGGCGTACGAGTGCTCATCGATGTCACGCAGATCCGAAACATGCATTAGCCGTTTGAAGGGGAACTGGGACACACAAATAACCAGATTCCCCATAGTTTCACATATGTTTTGGGTTCCTGTCTTCCCCCCCACTTCCCACATTTCCCTTTTTGTCTGGGGAATCGACAATTAATTGTGTCTGTGTGTTTTTTTCCCTCCTGACATTAGCCGTTGCAGGTGCCAGTGGGCACTTGACTTCAGCGCGCTGTGCGAGGCCGCAGGCCTGCGGATGCGAGCGGCCGATGGCGTAACAAGGAGACCACGGGATGCGGAAGGCAAGCAGAATTCGTGCACCGAGACGTGTGTGGAAGGAGAAACACGCCATAAACGTAAACATAAACTGTTGGTGCTCCGCGCGGATTTCTTGCATCCACGCCAGATCCTTGCTTGGCGGGCGGAGCGCGCCAGGGGTGCCGCCGGAGGCGCCGCCCGGGGGGGCCCAACGCTGATCCAAGAAACCCGCGCGGAGCGCCAGCAAGCTATCTTTGTGCCGTTTTTTCTTCGCCGCCTTCGTGCACCGCGACGTTTGCTTCATGTCTACTGCCACGCGCTCAAGTGGGCTCGCAGGCCATGCCTGGCATGTGCGCAGTACGCTGAACCACGCCACTTCTCCCACGCTCGGGCGCGAATCCTGGTGCACTCCGTGCGCTCGGGCCGCGGCAGGCACGCGTGGCCTGGTGCCTGGCTCCTTTGCCAACCTGCGTGCTCCGACAGGCTGGGGCACGGTCCTGATCACTGGGTTTGTCGCTGGCGACAATAAGAGGGAGAAAACGGCGCCACAAACAGAGACCCCCCTCCCTTCGTGCCTTCTCCTCCCTTTCTTCCTGCCGCTCCTCATCCTCCCCCTTCATCGGCCCAGCGCGGATTCAAGAAATCCGCGCGGAGCGCCATAAGTCTATGTTTATGGTTCTTTTTCGTCTTCGTTACTGAGCGCACTGCCCCCTGATGAAGAACGTAGCACCCTGGCGCGCGGTCGATCAGGCTCGACGTGTCAAAGTAATTGCGAGCGAACTGCTTCCGACCAGCGAATCATCTCGGAATTGCCGGCGAACAACATTTTGGTGCGATTGGGAGTGCAGGCTGGTGCGGTCACCAAGTTGTAGCCTTCTTCGGTCTTTCTGTTCATCCTCCCCTCGTCCTCGTCCCCCTCAAACACCTCGATTTCCTCATCCCCAATTATTCTGGTCTTCCTCTCCTCTTGTCTTCCTCGTCGTCCTCCTGCCTCTTCCCACCTCCTCCCGCCCCCATCCTACATCCCCCTCGTGCCTCCTTCTGCCTCCTCCACCTACAGAGATCTATGGATGCTCCTGCTGCTCCCCTCTCCTCCTCATTGCTCCCTCTCCTCTCCTTGTAGCTATCTCTCACATTCCTCCACCTCCTCTTCTTCCCCCCTACCCCCTCGCTGCTCCTATCCTTATGTCGGGCGTGTCCGCCTACAGGGGGATTTCCAACGACAAAAAAAGAATATACCAAAAATGCTCCAAAAAGGTAAAAAAAACCTCAAAAAATAGTCCCTGGACTATTCTTGGACTATTGTCTATTTTTCGTGGAAAATCCCCCTGTAGCCCGACATAATCCTATCCCCGGGTTCCTCTCCTTGCCCCTTTGCTGCTCCCTTCCCCGTGCCTCCGCCCTCCCCCTCCACGCCGCCGCCGCAGCTGCCGCCGCCGCCCTCGCCACCGCCGCCGCCGTCGTCGTCGTCGCCATCCCGCGGCGGCGGCGGCGCGTCCTTCGGTCCAGCGACCCCCGGCTGCACGCGGATGGCATGGGCGACAGCGAGCGCTGCCGGGCCCGCGCCACCGCCAGGGCGTCCCGGGCGGCCGCGTGGAAGTCGCCGAGGTTCCTTGCCGCCCCTCCCTAGCCCTTCGGCTACGCGTAAGACTTGCCACCGCTCGGACTTCCATTCCCCATGCATCTTCGGGCTTCGTGCGTGCTTCTTGGCTCGATGACCAAGGATGCTCCCCGATGGTCCTCGCCGAAAACAAGCACACGTCCGAGCGATGCCAAGGAATGTAACAGTGACCGTATGCAAGAGTGACCTTTGGTGCGCGGCTTGTCGGCCGTTTCGTGCAGTGCGCCAGCAGCGGCCTAGGTGCTCGGACTTGGCCCCGAAGCGCCCCGAGACAGTCCCAAACCAACGGTCACTCCGGCGAAGGGTCACTCTTGCGTGCAGCCGAGTCCTCGACACCGGCGCGCGTCGCTCTCCAGAAAGCGCCCCTCGGAAGCGGCTCCGCTTTCCCTCTTTTCCCGCTCCTCTTCAATTCTCTCCCTCCTGCTCCTCCTTCTCCTCCTCTCTCTCCTCCGCCTCTTTATCCTCCTCCCACCACCCCCTCCTTCTCCTCTTCTTGCTCCTCCTCCTCCTCCTCCTTCGTCCCCGCCACGGTCCTAAAGACTCCGAGGCTTCCAATAATAGGGACTGGCACGCCCCTTCAGACCTCTGCGGCAACCAGAACGAATGTCCTGCTGCTGCCGTCTTCCTGCTCTCTGAACCACAAAACTTCGCTTATCGCGCCCCGCGATGCGCGGTTATCTTCGCGCTCTCGCGCGGCCCTCTGGAGAAAGGCTCTCCGGACAAGGCAGCAACGCGCGAAACGCGATTATCTTCGCGAACGCACAGGCGACCTGGGCTCCTTGGTAATCGGTCCTTCTCATGACCGACGCGCTCGGGATCACCAAGGGCCGAAAGTGATAAGGATTTCGCTCGGGGGTCGAGGGCACGCCGATCTGGTCGGCGGGCTGGATGGCTCGCCAGCCTCTGGAGCTGGAGGTTCTCTCTCATCTCACTGCTTCAGAACAGAGTTGAGGGCCTGGAGTTGAGAGACGCCATCGAAAAGGGGCACGCCCAGTAGCAGACGACGTCTCTCAGTATGCTTACAACTCTGAGGAAGTCCAGAGTATTCTCGATGCAGGCCACTGAACATAAAAAGGAAGTGTGCTGGCCACACCTCGTACAAAAACAGAAGTCCGTCACTGGCCATCGCTCGGACGTCCATTTCCTGTTTTTTTTTCGGCTTCGTGCGTGGTTTTTTCCCCAAATGATCGAGGGTGCTCCTCGATGGTCCTCGCCGGAGGAAAAATGCACACGTCCGAGCGATGCCAAGGTCAGAGCAGATCCCTGGCGCATACAACGAGAATGGTGAATTGGTCTGAGCACGCAGCGGAACGAGGCCGGCATCGGACGACAACGCCCTTTCCATGGACGGGCGCCAGCCTCGTCCGAGTGCCTGAGTGGACCATGCCGCGCGGCGCAAGAGCGAAGGAGAACGATGAGGAAGCATGATCGATGAGTGAGTGAGGCGCCGTCCAGTACAGTCCTCCGACTAATGTGTACCATGATTGGAATTTCTTTGAGCATGCTCGAGCGACCTTATCCTTGCCACCAGAACAGATGATTGCGGGCCAGGGCAGCAGTGAAATCTCTACCCCAAAAAGCCCTCAAGGCTGACCCTCTGTCCAGCCGCTGTCCCACATGCCCATTTGGAGGAGAGAGGAGGACAGCGGGCGAGGAATGAAGGAGGAGAGGACGATGGAAGAGGAAATGGAGACAGGTGCTCCTCGCAACTTCGGCTCCCTGGGGGCAGGGCCGGCGACGGTTCTTTCGCAATGCTGCTCTCCTTTCAAATTCTCCCCCCCCCTGCACGTCCTCTGAGGGGAGCACGGGGGAGGAAGACGATGGGAAGAAGGAGGATGATAATAGTGGAGATGATGATGGGGGGGGGGGGGAACACCTTTCCTGCGCGCGATTTGCGGAGGATGGGATGGGCCTTAGCGCCTTTGCGCCTTAGTGACATAACCCCCTTCCTGCGCCGATGTCTTTATGGAACCCTCTGGGCTGCCGAAGGATCGGACCGAATGAGAAGGATCATGAAAATGACCTGGAGGAGGTATGAGTAGGACGATGAGGGTGTGGATAGTTAGACATGCTGATAAGGATGACCACGAGAAGGAAATGGAGCGGAGTATGATGAGGGGGTGAGGATAAGGAGGATCAGGAAGCAGGGTGAAGAGGGACAACACACACCATCGGCTCGACCAGAAAACTATAAAAGGGGGCTGCTGGATGACTCAATCCTTGCTTCGGCGCGTCTCGATGCAGCGCGGCGGTGATGCTGAGCTTTGAAATGATCAACTCGCATGCAAGTGGAGCCAAGACATGTCAAGACCAACCCACTGCGGTGCGCACTCAGCCACTCCGACACGCCCAAGAGGAGGTGGCCCTTCGGTGGCCGCGTGTAGCCGCCGGGCCGAATGCAACCCCGACGACGGGGAGGCTTCCGCTGGGGCACCTGCTGCTTGCTGTCGCTCGGACGTCCATCTCCCGTGCATTTTTCGGATTCGTGCGTATTTTTTTTTTGCTCTATGGTCCAGGGTGGTCCTCGATGGTCCTCGCCGAGAAAAAATGCACACGTCCGAGCGATGCCAAGGCTGACGCAGTCAGCACCTTTCAGCTCGTCCGCCCTTCCGCCTCCCAGGCCGCCTTCCCCGCCCACGGCCCCGCCCCCCCCCACCCCCCTGCGCCTGCCCCACTCCCTTTTCTCCGAGAAAGGCGATTGAAGGGGCCCTGGGACACACACAGAAATAGACACAAATTGCCGGATTCACCATATTTCCCATATTTTCTGAGTTTATGTCTTACCCCCCCACTTCCCATAATTTCGTATATTTTCTGGGAATCGACGATTAATTGTGTCTGTGTTTTTTTTTTTACCCTCCTGAGCAATGCCAATCGGAAGTCGGGCCCAGCCGGGGCCGAGAGGGGGCCAACCCCCGCGCGAGCAGCTTCTGGTGACGCTCGCTGTTCGGCTACACGCAAGAAGTGACTCTTCGCAGGAGTGACCTTTGGTACTGGCCCAAATGGGGATCGGATGAATTTTCCACATATCCTAAGATGGGGTTCTTGTTATTACTTGGACGCCTCCTACTTCTTCTCCTCCTCCTCCTCCTCCTCTCCTCCTCTACTCAGACTTGCTCATACCCAGACTTGCTCATACACAGACTTATGAACACTCAGACATTCTCATACTCAGACCTACTCATACTCAGACTTACTCATACCCAGACGTGCACATACACAGACTTACTCATACACAGGCGTACTCATACTCAGACTTACTCATACCCAGACGTACTCATACACAGACTTACTCATACTCAGACCCACATTCAGCCCCCCTGAGGGGAGCCGCCAGGGAGTATATCACGGGCCCGTTCGCGGCCAGTTTGTGGGGATGT
This sequence comes from Prorocentrum cordatum, assembly GCA_963575745.1. Classification (NCBI taxonomy): domain Eukaryota; class Dinophyceae; order Prorocentrales; family Prorocentraceae; genus Prorocentrum; species Prorocentrum cordatum. The sequence continues at coordinate 351,243 of CAUYUJ010014497.1, forward strand.
CTCAGGCGGTTTCCTCGTTTTCGTGCTCAACATCCTTGGCTTTCATAGCAGATTGTGAAGATGTCTCAGGCGGGGCGCTGGTTTCAGCACCCCTAAGGGGAGCCGCCAGGGGGTATATCACGGGCCCGTTCGCGGCCAGTTTGTGGGGATGTCTCAGGCGGTTTCCTCGTTTTCGTGCTCAACATCCTTGGCTTTCATAGCAGAGTGTGAGGATGTCTCAGGCGGGGCGCTGGTCTCAGCACCCCTAAGGGGAGCCGCCGGGGGGTATATCACGGGCCCGTTCGCGGCCAGTTTGTGGGGATGTCTCAGGCGGTTTCCTCGTTTTCGTGCTCAACATCCTTGGCTTTCATAGCAGATTTTGAGGATGTCTCAGGCGCGGCGCTGGTTTCAGCACCCCTAAAAGGAGCCGCCAGGGGGTATATCACGGGCCCGTTCGCGGCCAGTTTGTGGGGATGTCTCAGGCGGTTTCCTTGTTTTCATGCCCAACACCCTTGGCTTTCATAGCAGATTTTGAGGATGTCTCAGGCGGGGCATTGGTTTCAGTACCCCTGAGGGGAGCCGCCAGGGGGTATATCACGGGCCCGTTCGCGGCCAGTTTGTGGGGATGTCTCAGGCGCTTTGCTCGTTTTCATGCCCAACATCCTTGGCTTTCATAGCAGATTGTGAGGATGGAGGAAAGGGGGAAGAGGAGGAGAAGGAGGAGGAGGAGGAGCAAGAGTAAGAGGTGGAGGAGGAGGAGGAGTAAGAGTAAGAGGTGGAGGTGGAGGAGATCTTCGTCGGGCCTGTCGCCAACGTGGACGGGCTATTATAGTCAAACGCTCATGAACAGACGCTCACTACGGCATAAGATAAAACATGAGATGCACATATGGGGCGCTCCACGAAGTGAATAATGTTTGGGGTTGAACTCAACCTCGCGCCGGCACCCGCAGCGTGGGGTTGCGCTCGCACCTGAGCGCGCCAAGGTTCGGGCCCGCACCTCGAAATCGACCGCAACGTATACGCGGCACATCCCACAACGAACGCGCATTGGTTTATCGTGGGGGGGCCGGTCGACCTGGCGGCGCGTTTTCCGCCCCAAGACTGGTCCCGAATCCCAGCCCATATCCCAAAACATCCGGTTTGAATATCTTTGAATATGTTTGAACATCTCTTTGGGCCAATGTGTTTCTTTGCGGTTGAAAACGGCCCAAACATATTCACACACACATTACGTGCACTTGTTTAGCCCCGGTTTTGGCCACGACGCCGGACCTGGTGAGACGTCATCGCGACGCGGCCAGGCAGTGCCAAACCTCATCGTGGTGACCCCCTGCAACGTCTGCTATCGCAGCGCCTTCGGGGTGCCATTCGGGGCGTTCGAGTTGAAGTGGCGGGATTCCACGGGTGCCCGCTGGCGCTCAGGATCTTTCGAGGCGCGCCCCGCCTTTCGTGGATGAGGTGTGACTTCGGCGGCTTGCGCGGTTGTGTTGGGCCCCCACCTGGCCATCGCTCGGACGTCCATTCCCTGTGTTTTTTTTCGGTTTCGTGCGTGGTTTTTTCCCCAAATGATCAAGGATGCTCCTCAGTGGTCCTCGCCGAAGGAAAAATGCACACGTCCGAGCGATGCCAGGCCACGGGCGCCCAAAGCCGCACGCAAAAGGTCACTCCAGTCCAGGGTCACTCTTACGTGCAGCCGAACTGTGCTGCAGCGCAGCGGGGACCGCTACTGCGGGCCGGGCCTGGTCAGCATGGCTGTGATCTGCCCGTCGAGCGGCCCCCCATCGGCGCCGCTCTCTCATGGGCTCTCGACGGCCTGGAGATTCTTCCTCGCGCGATCGAGCCAACGCTGGAGCATTGCCTTCGCGGGATGCTCGCCCCGCGCAGTCTGGAAGCCCGCCGCGCCCTTCCTCCTCCGGGCGCCCGGTCCGCGCGTGCCCACGACGCTGAAGTGGCGGATCGGGGGACCTACTTGATGGGACATGCTCTCCTCCAAGCGGAGCCGCGCGGGCCTCGGCCTCGATCTCCTCCGAGCGTCCTTGAACCGTGGCCTTGATCACGCCACGCCCAGGGAAAGCGGGCGACGAAAACAGCTTGAACTCCCTCCGGCCTGCGGGCCGCAACCCGAGACCCAGCCCAAAGCACAAACTTGAGATGGTCGTTCCGAACTGCCTTCGCGCTGCCAGTGCGGCGGGCGCACGCCAGGCCACGACGCAGTGCGCGGAGGGGGGGGGGCGGAGGAGGACGACTGGGAGGCCCCCTGGGAAGGGGCGCGCGCCCCCAGCCCCCGCGGGCTGCTGAGAGACAGCACGCCAGGCCACGACGCAGTGCGCGGAGGGGGGGGGGCGGAGGAGGACGACTGGGAGGCCCCCTGGGAAGGGGCGCGCGCCCCCAGCCCCCGCGGGCTGCTGAGAGACAGCCTGAGCCGGCCGACGGGCCGCGCGACGCGGCCAAATGCCGCCGAGCGAACGCGCCGCGGGCACGCTTCCGACAGGGGAAGAGGAGGAGGAGGAGGAGGAGGAGGAGGAGGCGGAGGAGGAGGAGGAGGGAGGAGGAGGAGGAGGAGGAGGAGGAGGAGAGGAAGAGGAGGAGGAGGAGGAGGAGGAGGAGGAGGAGGGGAGGAGGACCAGTGTCAGCCCAAGAGTCATCAACGATGTTGGATTAAACCCTCCCTCAAAGCTCCCTCTTCATAGGCCCCATACAACGGTTCATTTTCGCTGAAGGAACTCGTTGGAGGATAACCGGTTGAAGAGCCTAAACTGTGCCAGACCATTCTTCTCGGGACTCCAACGCCAAGGATCAACCTCCCTGTTGCGTCTTGACGGTCCAAAATCGGGCCCGAACGCCATTCTTTGGACTTTGCCGACGCAAATCCACGTAACTGTTACACTCACATAATCATGGATCTTACACACATTATGGCACGTTGATCATGTGACTCCATGAATCTCGTGCAATGTGGAAAAGGAGTGTGCGCGGCGCTACGGGGAGGCCAACTTTTTGAAAAGGAGCCGCCCTCAATCCGTGGAGATCTTGCAATGTTTAAAACACTTGTGCGCAACGCTCAGGCGAGACCTACATTTTGAAAACGACCCGCCCTCAATCCGTGAAGCTCTTGCAATGCTAGAAACGGGTGTGCGCGGCGCTACGGCGAGAACCACATTTTGAACACGATCCGCAATCCATATGTGAAGCTGTTGCCAACGTTTCAGCTTCAGGGTCATCAGTGGTGAAGAAGACTCAGGCAAAACGCCCAGCCCGCCCTTTCGACCGGCCTTGGGGTGCGACAGGGAGAAATTCTTAATAAAGGAAAGGAATGAAGGAAAAGGAGGAGGAGGCGGAGGAGGCGGAGAAACAGGGGGAGGAGGAGGAGGCGGAGGCGGAGGAGAAGGAGGAAGAGGAGGAGGAGGACCAGTGTAAGCCCATGAGTCATCAACGATGTTGGATGAAACCCTCCTTCCAAACTCCCTCTTCATAGCTCTCTACTACCACGGTTCATTTCCGCAGAAGGAAGTAACTGCTTCGTTGGAAGACAACCGGTTGAAGAGTCTAACCTGTGCCCAAACACTCGTCTCGAGACTCCAACGCCACGGATCAAACTCCCTGTTGCGTCTTGACGGTCCAGAACTGGGTCCGAAATCCATTCTTTGGACGTCGCCGCCGCAAATCCACGTAACTGTTGCACCCACGTAGTCTTGATTTTCTCCAGCACGCAATTTATGGTACGTTGATGATGGGCAATGTTGAAAAAGAGTGTGCGCGGCGTGAAGGGGAGGCCCACTTTTGAAAAAGACAGCCATCAATCCGTGGAGCTCTTGCGATGTTCAAAACAATTGTGCGCAACGCTCAGGCGAGACCTACATTTTGTAAACGGCCCGCCCATCAATCCGTGAAACTCTTGCAATGTTAAAAAAAACTGTGCGCGGCGTTAAGGCGAGAACCACATTTTGAAAACGACCCGCCATCCATATGTGAAGTTGTTGCCAACGTTTCAGTTTCAGGGTCATCAGTGGTGAAGAAGTCCCAAGCGAAACGCCCAGCCAGCCCTTTCGACCGGCATTGGGGTGCGACAGGGAGAAATTCTTAATAAGGAAAGTGCATGAAGGAGGAGGAGGAGGAAGAGGAGGAGGAGGAAAAGAGGAGGAGGCGGAGTACGAGGAGGAGGAAGAGGAGGAGGCGGAGGAAGAGGGGGAGGAAGGGGAGGGGGAGGAGGTGGACCAATGTAAACTCAACAGCCACCAACGATGTTTGAATAAACTATCCTTCCAGGCTCCTTCTTCATAGTTCCCCACAACGGTTCATTTCCGCTGAAAGAACTAACTGTGCCTCGTTGGAAGACAACCGGTTGAAGAGCCGAATTCGTGCAAAACATTCGTCTCGAGACTCCGGCGCCGCGGATCAATCTCCTTGTTGCGTCTTGACGGTCCAAAATCGGGCCCGAACGCCATTCCTTGGACTTCGCCGCCGCAGATGCACGTAACTGCTGCGCCCACATAATCTTGAATCTTTCCAGCACGCAAATCATGGCACGTTCATCGTGGGATTCCATGGAACTCGTGCAATGTTGAAAAAACCATGTGCGCGGCGCTAAGGGGAGGCCCACTTTTTGAAAAGGAGCCGCATTCAATCCGTGGAGCTCTTGCAATGTTTAAAACAATTGTGCGCAGCGCTCAGGCGAGACCTACATTTTGAAAACGACCCGCCCTCAATCAGTGAAACTCTTGCAATGCTAAAAAACGAATGTGCGCGGCGCTAAGGCGAGAAACACATTTTGAGAACGACCCGCAATCCGTATGTGAAGCTGTTGCCAACGTTTCAGCTTCAGGGTCATCAGTGGTGAAGAAGTCCCAAGGGGAACGCCCAGCCAGCCCTTTCGACCGGCACTGGGGTGCGACAGGGGGAAACTTCGAATTGGGAAAAGGAATGAAGGAGGAGGAGGAGGAGGAGGCGGAGGAGGAGGAGGAGGAGAGGATGAGGGGCAAGAGGGAAAACACTGCGAACCGACGCTGGCCAGGAGGAGGGAGGGGAGCGGCAGAGGTAACGCAGAGCAAGCAGGGACGAGGGGGCGGACGGAGGCGGTCGTCGTCGTGGGGGGCGTCGTTGGCGCAAGGGGTCGGGGGCGGTCGTGGTCGTGGCAGCGGTCGGGGGCGATCGTCGTTAGGGGGGGGAAGGGGCCGGCGGCTCAGGCGGCGTCGGCCGCGCTAGCCGCGGTGGCCGCCGCCAGTCTGCCCGCGGGCGCTCCGACCGGCGCCTGCAGCCTGCGGAGCACGGCCCGCGCGTTCTCCTTCTGAAGGGGATGCGGGAATCGCTGGGCGTGCTCCGCCGCCACCTGCAACGGGTCGCCCCCCGTGGCGTCTGCCGCGTGCTTGGCCAAAACGGTCAGGGCGCGTCGCGCCTCGTTGCCCCAGCCGCCGCCGCGCGCGAAGGAAAATGCTGCTGCGAAGGGGGGGCCGGGCGCGATCGGGCCCGCGCCCTCGCCGCCCTTGGCCTTCTCCAGCCGAGTTCAGGCGATGCCGTTGTGGGGCGTGTTGGTCGCCAGCGCGCATCTGGCCAGGTGGCGGCCGTCTGGGGCGAGGAACGCGGCCGCGGCGCAGCTTCAGGGCAGGGCGGCCTCGCGAGCGTTCAGAAGAATGGGCTGGGCCACGTTGGCGAGCAGGGGCTCGTCTCCTAGGGGGGAAGACAGAGGCCTCCCAAATGTAGATCCGAGCGCATGGGGTCGGCGGACCGCGGCGCATCGCCGATGCATCGGCGATGAGGCGGCGATGCGTCGGCGATGTCGGCGTGGAGAGAATCGGGATACGCACCGCCATCGCCGCTGCATCGGCGATGCGGGGCGATCCTCCAACCCCATCGCCTGTCTGGGAGGCCCAGGGGGAAGGAGGACGAGGGCGAGGAGGGCGAGGACGACGAGACAACGACGACCGCCCCGGCCCTCCCAGGCTGCGGCCACAGGTGCCGCGCCGGGCCCCCGGACGCCGGCGCGCACGGGGCGTCGGGGCAGCCCGCCCGCGGCGGCACCTCCAGGGCGGCCGCCGCGCAAACGAGGCCTCGTCCCTCGGCCCTCCCTCGTCGATCGTTCGTCGTTCCACCTCACCTTCGTCCCTCCTGTTTCTTCTCCTCCTCCTCCTCCTCCTCGCTCCCACCCCTGCCTCGTCCATCGTCCAGCGTTCCCTTTCTCCTTCTGGTTCCCTCGTCCACCATACCTGGTCCGTCGTCCCCCCTCCTTCTCCTCCACCCCGTAACCGTCCCTGGCCCATCGAGTCTTCCCTCCCCGTGGGCTCGACGGGAGATGGGCACGACGCGCCGTATGACTGCTGGAGCCGGATACAGCCGCGGGAGCAGCCCGCCTGGAATGTCGATAAAGACCACGGGCTAGTGTGATGATGGCCAGACAGGTTGACAGGTACACATGCCAACAACAAATCGTGTCGTCTTGGGCCATCATCTGCACACATGTCATGCATGTGGTTTCAAAGTCGGGTCACTGCCAGGCCCAAGGAGGGGAGGGAAAGGATGAGGACGTGGTGGGGTGGGGGGATGAGGAGTAGAAGGGAGGATTCTCGAGTGTGGCACAATCGAGCCATATCCCCTGCGCTGATTCCCTTGAGGCAAGCCCAGCAGGCAGTTCAGCATCCGAGCCGAGGCGGTGCCACCTCCCCCAGCCCAGCCCAGCCCACGGGCCCACGTGTAGCTTCCATGCGCTCCCCAAGTCACACCAGGGAAGTCGCGGCCCACATCAGCAGCCTGCGACAGGAGTCACAATCACACCCAGACGTGTCACTAAGGGCCCATGACGACCACTGGTGCGCCCATGAGGGCCACATCTCCAAACCCAAAATAATCCCTGGGCGTCCAGCATCTCCACGCGAAAACTCACTTGTACGCATCTTTGCCACAGCGTCCCGTCGCAGCCAGACACGTCAAATGATTCGGGCCCAAAGCGCGCCCCTGTGGGTGACCTGGCTCGCTGCGCGTTGCGACACGAGAACTTACTCAGCGGGGACACCCCCGCGCCTGCGACACGTCCGCGCTGAAACGCGTGGTCCGACAACCGTGCCAGCAACTCGTAAATTGTGGAGGAGTGGCAGGAGGAGGAGGAGAAGGAGGAAGAGGAGGAGGAGGAGGAGGAGGAGATAGTGGATGTGCAGCGGCAGCAGCAGCAACAGACATAGGAACATAAAAACAACAGAAGCATTATGAGGTTTACGAGAAGGAGGACGAGGACGATGATGACCGCGATGCAACGACAATAAAGGGACGATGAGTGGAAGACGAATGACGAGGACGAGAAGGGAGGGTGAAGGGAAAAAGGTGGCGGAGGACGAACGACACGAGGAGTGAGATGAAGGGTGGACCACATCCAACCACCACTCCTCCTCCTCCTCCTCCTCCTCATCCTTCCTTCCCCTCGTCGTCCTCCTCCTCCTCCTCCTTCTTTCGCCGCCGACTCCTCCGACTCCTCCTCCTCCTCGCGGCGGAGCGCTGATTGACGGTGTGGCGCCAGGCGACCAACCAGCGGCCGCTCCCGGGGGGAGGAGCTGCGCCACCCAGGGCCTCCTTCCCCTTCTCCTCCTCCTCCTCCTCCTCATCCTCCTCCTTCTCCTCCTCCTGCTCCTCCTCCTCCTCCTCTCCCCCTCCTCCTCTCCCCCTCCTCCTCCTCCTCCTCCTCCTCCTCCTCCTCCTCCTCCTCCTCCTCCTCCTCCTCCTCCTCCTCCCCCTCCGTGACCATGAGGATTACACGCGCACGAATTGTCTGTTGCCGCTTGCTGCCTCGTCTCATGTTGCCGAGCCCCCCCTGTGGCTTCGGGGTCTCCCACCCTTGCGCCTCACCCACCCTGCGTTTGACGAGGAGGTGGTGCGAGGACTGGAGGAGAGGTTTGGGGGCCCTGAGGCGTTTCTTGAAGGCCAGCTTGAGGGCACACGGTTTGTGTTTGGCAACGGCTCGGGTGGGAAGCATAGTGATGATCCCCGCCGTCGCCGATGTGGCACGGCGATCACCGCTATTGCGAAGCGTGATGGCCATTCTGAGCTCGTTGCTGCCCCAGCGAAACCGCTCGCCGGAGACAAGCAGACGGCTCCTAGGGCGGAGGTTTTTGCGTTTGTTTTGGAATGGTCGGGGGCCCAGGGCCCTTTCACGTCTGTGACCGACCATATCCCGCTTGTTCGGTCCTGGAGGTCCCGCCTGCGGGACCCTCGGCCTAGCGGGCCAAACGAGGGCCTCTGGACCGCGGCGCGCCCTGGGAGCCTAGACGTGACAAAGAGTCTCTGTCGGTGGTGTGGACGCCATCGCACCGAGATGATTCGCCAGCAAGGATCCAGTCGGAGTGGGATCTGTTCCTTGTCTGCGGGAATTCGACGGCGGAGCTGTGCGCGGGGAGGGCGGCGGAGGTGGCGGGGGAGTCTGCTCTGCTCGGTGCGTGGCCTGATGTTGATCGAGTCGACGCCACCGCCGCTCTGATTCGCCGCCGTGCTCGGCGGGCCGTGATTGATGCTGCTGCTGCTGCTGCGGAGCCGTCGCACCGTGCTAGCCGCCAGCAGCGCCCCGCTCGCCTGCCCAAGCTTGAACTCTCGTTGCGGTCGTCGGCACACCAGTTGAGTAAGTGTGGGTCGAAGCGGGCGTGTGTTTCCTGTGAGATGGTGGTTGCCGACGCCAGCCTCTCAACATTTGCTGCGAGCCCGTGTGACTGCACCTCCCCCTTAGGTGTGGAGGCCTGCCCTGTTGCTCCGCAGAGGCTGCACGGGCTGCAGCACTGCAGATCCACCCCACGCATAGGTGCAGTTTTGTCCCGAAATGGTTTCTCACCTGTTGCACGGGTTGTGGGTTTTACACCACGGTGGATCCCAAGGCCCTCAAGGGTCGTTGTGCTGGACCGTCCCCGAAGGGGACGGAAAACCTGAACCGTCTGAAACGGGGGCTCTATCCACGAGGAGAGGGGCCCCCGAAGCCGATTCTGGCGGCGATGGCGGAGCGGGACAAGATGAGGATTGTCGAGTCGTTGCAGGTCGTCTCGTCTCCCGTTGGTCAGTCCCGCCCGCCGCCGCAGGACCCTCCTCCCTCCCCCCGCCCTCCCAGAAGCGGAGGAGGGGGAGGAGGAGGGGGAGGAGGGGGAGGAGGGAGAGGAGGGGGAGGAGGAGGAGGAGGAGGAGGAGGAGGAGGAGGAGGAGGAGGAGGACTGGTTCTGACCCCAGTTTTTGGCGGCCCCATGGGGGGCCGAGGACAGCGGTCCGCCCTCAGCTACTCCCAGCTACTCCTCCTCCCCCTCCGCCTCCCCTTCTCTCTCTCCTCCCTCCCCAGACCCCCGACGTCATGAATTCTTCATGACGTCGACCCCCAACGATCTGGACCCATTCCCCGGGGCCGGTTCTTCGTCCTGAGCCGTTTTTTGACGGTCCCGAGGGCCGGCAAGGGCCCCCAGAGGCCAAAAAGAATACGAAACCTCCCGTCGTCCTTTTTTCATAACTCGAGGGGGTCTGGGATATTCGCCTCCCCCCTCCTCTTCCTCTGGAGGCCGCGAGCGGCGGAGGTCTGCCGCGGAGCCCGAGGCTTCGAGGGGACCGTCACCGCAGTAGCCGCGGTGGTGGATGTCGTGACCAGCTTGAAGCATATCCCTATCCCTACCCCCTTCTCTTCCCCTCCCCCCGCGGAGCCCGGCCCCGGCCCACCGCGTGCCGGGCGTTCAGGGGCGACAGGTCGCGGCCCCGGCCTGGCAGGGGCGACGTGGCCTGCGGCAGGTGGCCTTCGGAGGGGCGCGCGGGCAAAATACAGGGGGGAGGGCGGCGGGGGGAGGAGGTCGGGGGAGGGGGAGGTCGGGAGAGGGAGGAGGGAGGGAGGGAGGAGAGGAGAGGAAGAGGAAGAGGAGACGGGAGGAGGTGGAGAATGAGAAGGGATGAGGAGGGCGGCGGGGGGAGGAGGTCGGCGGGCACCACGGGAGGAGGGTGGCGGGGGGAGGAGCTCGGGAGAGGAAGGTCGGGAGAGGGAGGAAGGAGGGAGGGAGGAGAGGAAGAGGGGAAGCCTTCTCCTCTTCCTCGCCGAGGGGGCCAGTGCACTGCGACGCGGGAAGTGCCGTCAAAGCAGCTCCTGGCGTCGCGGCAAATTGCTTGCCGAGGCAAGCTCGCCGCGCAATTTGATTTGAAATCTGCCTTCAAACTGCCTCGCGCGGACAGCAGGGCCCCCTTGCTCGTGGGAGAGATGCAGACCCCCCCCGGGACTTACAAGGAGAAGGGAGGAGGTGGAGAATGAGAAGGGATGAGGGTTGAGGGTGGAGGGGGGAGGAGAGAGTGTGCAAGAAGGGACATGGTGGGGAGGAGAAGGAGCAGGCGTCGAGAAGCAGCAGGCGAAAGACGACGAGGAAGAACAGGACATCCTCTTAGCACCCTTTCACAGCTGGGTCCATGTCACAAGGCATCTGTGCTTTTCCACCTCTTGCTGCATCCGCTGGGCGCACGGTTGTGGACGTTTCGGCCCAGGCCGGTGACAACAAAACTTGTGCACCCTTGATTGAATTGCGTTCCGTCACTGGCTGAGTCAGAGGCCCGCTTGGTCCTTTGTGCTCGCCGACGTGCATCGTGGAGTGGCCACATGGCTGCGAACGCGCGCAAGCTCAGCCTCGCTCCCCAGCTGCGACATGACATGGCCGCTTCGGCTCTGTGTGAAGCCTCCGTGCGAGCCAACTGAAGAATCGAAGCACCGGAGGAGTGCGAGCTCCGCATCGTTTAGTGGCGCGAGGCACTGCTTCCATCTCTGGCCGATCATTGCCGAACACCGGCCGCGCACTGAGAGAAACATGCCCATCCGATCCACTGCATGTCCACACTGGCAAGATTAGGCATCCGACGTCAAGATGTTAACATGGCACGACGAGGAGCGCGAGGCAGGATTTAGAAAGAGGAGGGCGAGCTGGAGGAACAGCAACATGATGCTTACATGGTCAGCAGTACGCAGGGAAAAACCATGAGAGGACGACGAGGCGGGCGAGGAGGGCCAACAGGAAGAGAAAGGGGAGGCGGACGAGGGGAAGGACGACGATAAGAAACGGACGACGAGGACGAGGAAGACTCTGCCAATTGAAACGCCGAGGTGGTTGCAGCGGGGACCGTCAAAGGCCTCGCGAGTCTCGCGGGGCGCTCCGCCCCAGCCGATGACGACGTGGAAGAAGAGGGTGACGAAGACATGACGAAGAACACGCGACGATCGGGAGAAGTATATAGCATCATGAAGTAGGAAGGTTTAAAGTAGATTCGGTCCCCAGGCCGTCCTCGGAAAAGGAAGGAGAGAGAGAGAGAGAGAGAGGGCCCTTCGGCTCTTGAGGTACGATGGAGCCCAAGGTAGCGGTGGATCTGGGTGGAATCTTCCCCCTGTAGAGGGACAGGCCCGACTTGATGCCAACACTCGGCGGCCGGCGGCCACATCGTGAACATCGCTCCCCGCGCAAGTCGCGCGCGCGGCGCCCGGCGAGCGCCAGGCGCCGCCGCCGGAAGGCGACGGTGAGGACGAGGAGGGCGAGAGTGGCATCAACGACGACATCGACGGAGGAGGAGGAGGAGGGCGAGGGGGGGCGACGAAGGAGTATGAGGAGGGCGAGGGGGGGGATGACGAGAAGGTACAGGATGACGGGATGAGGAGGAGGAGGAAGAGGAGAAGGAAGAGGAGAAGGAGGAGGGCAAAGGGGGAACAACGGGAAGGCACAGGACGACGAGAACGTGGACAGCGACGACGACGGCGCCTTCGCCCCACCACCCCCAGGGCGCGCCTGCGCCGTCGAGCCCGAGGTGCGGGCAGGGCGCCGCCGCGTGCAGGCGCGCCGCGGTGGGCGGCGGCTGGGCGGCGCGCGGCGGCGTGCTTCCTGCCTGTATGTCCGTTTTGCTGCTATGTTTCTTGCCTTATGTGCTTATGCGACACAGGTGTGTAGCTTAATGTATGCAGGCGTTCATGCTCCCCCACATGCTTAGTTGGCAGCTGGCTTTCTCTCCCGCCCGCGTTGCACACGCGTTCGCCTTCACCTCCTCCTCCCCCCTTTGCATGTCGTTGCCAGTCTCACCGCATTGGACACACACGCACACGCACGCACGCACGCACGCACGCACACACACACACACCCACACACACACACACCCACACACACACACACACGCACACGCACACACACACACACACTTTTTTGTGCCGTCGGCTGGGCAGAGTGAGGCGGAAGAGGCATAACGTGGCAAACGGTGCGTTGCAGAGCGCGGCAGGCCTGGTAGTTTGTCGCTTCTGTTCGCCAAGCGTGTCAGGCTCCCAAGGCTTGACAAGCGTCAACCACGGTATCGGCGGGGCAACGGCAACCCACCATCACCATCCAGCTATCAGCACGCCAGACACATTATAAGTACATGGGGTTCCTCGGTAGCATACCTATGCGCTTTTGCAAGGCAGGGCCACTCACACAAGTCCCCCCAACGAATTAGCCTGGAGAAGGACCCACCCACATGCAGCTGCGAGTACCGCAAAACAAGTGGAAACTAAGGGAGGGGCTGGCAGAAAGACGGCGTGTGAGAAAAACGGAACGACGTTGCTGATGGGGTCGCAAACGTCAACCGCAACGGGTTGCATCTGGATGTAACCCGTCACGGCTGATCTGAGCGTCTGTCGGCCCAGCCCTGGGGAGCAGCAGGGCGCGGTCTGGGGAGCAGCAGGCGGCGGAGCCTTTGTTGGTGGAGCTCCTATAGGGCCACGAAGCGTGCCAGGGGTGTGCCGACATGGGTGCGGACACGCATGCGGTTCCTGCCGGCGGGGCCCGAGGAGGTGGAGGCCCCCAAGGGGCCGCGCAGCGTGCGAGGGGTGTGCCGACATGGGCGCGGTCACGCACGCGATCCCTGCCATCTGGGCTGGGCCCGAGGTGGAGCTCCCTGTGGGGCCACGTGTGAAGAGCCTGCCGGCCCGAGCGCGGCCACGCATGCGATTTATGCCACTGGAGTTGTCGGCGGAGCTCCACGCGGAGCCACGAAACGCGTGTGTGTGTGTGTGTGTGTGTGTGTGTGTGTGTGTGTGTGTGTGTGTGTGTGTGTGTGTGCGTTGCGTGCGTGCGTGCGTGCGTGCGTGCGTGCGTGGGTGTGTGTGTGTGTGTGTGTGTGTGCGTGTGCGTGCGTGCGTGCGTGCGTGCGTGCGTGCGTGTGTGTGTGTGTGTGTGTGTGTGTGTGTGTGTGTGTGTGTGTGTGTGTGTGTGTGTGCGTGCGTACTGTCTCCCCAATTAGTGCTTCGCGCGCCCCGCCTAGCTCTTAACCGGAAGGGGGCCGCTCCCGACCCGCCGACTAAAAAAGTGTGTGCGTGCGTGTGTGCGTGCCGAAATCGTCTAGACAAGATCGGGAGTTGGGGGGTGAGATCGAAGTGGGACGGATGGCCCCCCACGGGGAAATCGGTTTCGGTGTCGGGTTCGTGTCGTGCGTGCGGGCGAGGCGAAGCTGCGTGAACGGGCGAGAAGACTGATTCCGCTGTGGCTCGGGAAAGACCAAGACGTTGACCGATCCGCCCCCCGGTGGGCGATCGGCTCTTGGCGGTGTCCCGCCGCGGTGTCCCGTTGGAGTCCCGTCGGTATCCCGTCGGTATCCCGCCGGTGTCCGATTGGTGCCCCGTCGGTGTCCTGTCGGTGTCCCGCCGGTGTCCCGTCGGTGTCCCGTTGGTGTCCAGTCGGTGTCCCGTTGGTGTCCCGTCGGTGTCCCGTCGGTGTCCCGCCGAAGTCCCGTCGGAGTCCCGTCGGTGTCCCAATGGTGTCTCGGTGGTGTCCCATCGGTGCCACGTACGTCGGTGTCCCGTGGTGGGATCGATAGTGGCACCAATCGTGAGACCGATCGTCTGAGGTTGGGGGGTGAGATCGCAATCGGTTTCGGTTTCACGATCGTGTCGTGCGTGCGAGGTGAAACTGCGCGGCTGCGCGAGAAGAATGATGCCGCCGTGGCTAGGGGCCGATGAGCCGTTTGACCGACCCCCCCGCCCTGGCCTGGGTGTCCCGTCGGTGGCGCGGGGATGCCCCGTCGGTGGCGCGAGGTGCCCCGTCGGTGTCGCGGGGTGTCCCGACGGTGGCTTCGGGTGTCCTGCCGGGGTGTCTCGATGGTAGCTCGTGAGACCGATTGTGAGATCGATCGTCATCGTGAGATCGATAGGAAGATCGATAGCGAGATCGATCGCGGGAAGTCTCTGGCTGGGGATGCCCGCGACCGGGGTTACCCCATCCTGGTTCTGGTGAGGTTGATTGCTGCTAGGTCGGGTGTGTCCCCCTACAGGCGGATTCTGGACGAAAACTAACAAGTGGCTCAAACGAATACCCTAGAATGGTAGACACATGATCGGAACATCGCCCCCCGACCATGTCTTTTGGACCGCTTTTGAACAATCCGCCTGCAGAGGGACAGGCCCGACTCAACGAGAGCGCGATCGATGGCGCGATCGATCCTGCGTCGGGGATCTTCTGACCCGGGACCCGGGTCAATCCAGACCCGGGTCAGCAGGAAACCAAAAAACTACAATGCAGAACAAAAAAAACTGCAACGCAGATCTTCGCAAACCCGGGTCAATCAATATGCGCGGCCGCCTCGCGGCCTCGAGCGCCTCGCTGACCCGGGTCAGCCACATGGGGTCTTCGCAGGATCCTGCAGGATCTGGCGCCCTGGCTGACCCCCGTTTGCATTGACTCCCGACTGCGATGGGAGCGGCGTGCCCCGGGGGCGGCGGCGGGCCGCTGCCGACCACCGGCCATCGCTCGGACGTCCCTCCCCTGTTTTTTGTCGGTCTCGTGTGTGGCTTTTTCGCCACATGATCAAGGATGCTCCTCGACGGTCCCCGCCGAAGGAAAAACGCACACGTCCGAGCGATGCCAGGGGCCGCTGCCGACCAGGGGCGGCGCGGGCCTGCGCCTGCGCCGCGGCGCGCACGCCTGGCGCGAAGGGCAGCGGCTGGGCGGCAACCGCCTCCGCGGCTCGCGCGGAGGCGGAGCGGGCGCGTCGCGGCGCGGGGGGGCGGACTGGCCTGCACAGCGGGGGCCGGTCCACGAGGAGCCTGCCACGAGAGACCCAGCCCCACGCCATCGCTCGGACGTCCATTCACTTTGTTTTTTTCGGTTTCGTGCGAGGTTTTTTCGCCGAGTGATCAAGGACGGTCCTCGATGGTCGTCGCCGAGAAAAAATGCACACGTCCGAGCGATGCCAAGATCCCTGAGACCCCAGGACCTCCATGGATTTCTTGGTTCGGGGTCGCAAAACTCTCGAAACCCAGGGAACCCAGGGCACCCTGGAGTGTGTCAAGCAGGGTGTTCCTTGGCATGGGCTTCCACTGTAGACGACGACGCCGCCGCCGCCGCCGCCGCCGACGACGACGACGACGACGCCGCCGCCGACGACGAGGCGGAGACAGAGGACATGGAGACTGGAGGATGGAGGAAGCGACGATGGTGGCGGCCGCCGAGCAGTGCGCCAGACGGGCACGCGAGAAGGATGGCCTGCAGTTGCAACCCCTCCGCGGCTCGAAACGGTGGCGCGCCCTCCCACCCACACGATCGAGGGGTGGGCGCCCCGGCGCAAAAGCACGAAGAAACGGAAGAACCAGAACCGAAGGTGCGCAGAAAGCCTGGCCGCACGCCCCCCAGACAGTCCTTTCGGTTCCTCGGAGGAGGCCAGGGACCTCCTTCGCCGTGGCGGCTCAGGCCGCACAGCAGACCACCCCATTCCGCTCGGTTCCTCGGGGGGACTGCCCCCTGCACCGCTCGGCTCCTCACCCCCCTTCAGCGCGGCCGCCCACGCCATCGCTCGGACGTCCATTCCCTGTGTCTTTTTTTTCGGTCTCGCGCGTGGCTTTTTCGCCAAAGGATCACGGATGCTCCTCGATGGTCCCCGCCGAAGGAAAAACGCACACGTCCGAGCGATGCCAGGCGCCACTCCTTCCCCTGGGCCTGCGGCGACGCAGCCTGGGTGGGCAGGGGCCCGGGAGCCGCGAGGAGGCAGGCGGCGCGGCGCGAGGGCAGGCGCCGCGGGCGCGGCAGTCCTGTCGGGCAGGCCGCGCAGGGCTTGCTCGCGCGCGACAAGGCAGGCACCACGCCCTGCAGATGCGACGATGGCATCGGCCTCCTCCTCCTCCTCCTCCTCCTCCTCCTCCTCCTCCTCCTCCCTCCTCCTCCTCCTCCTCCTCCTCCCCCTCCTCCCCCTCCTCCCCCTCCTCCCCCTCCTCCTCCTCCTCCTCCTCCTCCTCCTCCTCCGCGGCATCGCGCGGCGCGGGCACACCCGGAGCCCGCCGCGCGAGGTCTCCCCCGAGGCGGGCACGCACGCGGCGGACACCCACGCGGCGGGGCGCCGGCCGACGGCTCGAGACGGCGTGGGGATGAGCCCCCCGTCGGCCTCGGCTCAGAGGCCACGGTCGTCGCATCCCCCGCTTCCACGTACTGGATGAGCCCGAGAAGAGCTGCTCTGCAGCCGACGCCCAAGCCGCCTCGAGGTCGAGGAAGTCGAAGGGCGGGGTGGCCGCGCTCCGCGTGCGACTGAAGACGGAAATGTCGGGGGAGCCCTGTCCTGCTCGCCAATAGACTGAGGCCCGACCGTGAGAAGACGCCCGCGAGGCCCAGGAAGCTGCCGCAGAGCGCCATGGCGTGGCCACGCGTGCCCTCTGCCCTCCTCCGACATGTCGAGCGGGTACCGCGGCAGCAGCAGCGCCGAGGGTGCGCCAGCCGCGGCCTGCGCCTGGCGGGCCGCCGTGCAGCGCGCCCTGGCACGGCGGCGAGAAGCCGCGGTCGCACACGACGGGCGAAACATCGGCCATAGGCCCGCGGAGCGGACACCAGGCTGCCGAATGGCTGCGGCCGCGCTCGGAGCCACCCTGGAGGAGGATGGAGGTGGGAGGAGGAGGCGCTGGAGGAGGAGGACGAGGATGTAGAATCAAAAGGTCGAGGAGAAGGGTGATGATGGATAATCAAGACGTCGAGGAGGAGGAGGAGGAGGAGGAGGAGGAGGAGGAGCAGGAGGAGGAGGAGGAAGAGGAGGAGGAGGAGGAAGAGGAGGAGGAGAAGGGAGGAGGAGATCCAACTGGGCGCACCAGGATGCGTTGCCGACGGTGGTGACAGACTCACTCGACCGCCGCCGCTGCTGCTGCTGCTGCTGCTGCAGACATACCGTGCTGCACACGAGCAGGATGAGCCGCAATGGCAAGATGGGGTGGATAAGTGGGGGCGGAGGATTTGCCCCCCCACGAGGCCGATGCACTGAGCATACGATGCTCCCCGTGCAAAGGTCTGCGCCTTCCCGTGCACCACAGCCTCGCCCATCACATCCGGCTCGCAACGCGAATCCGGTTCGCACGGTGACCTCTGTGCTGCTGCTGCGCTCGAGAAGTTCCAACCGTGACCTCCTGAAGGCGGAAGAATGCTCCACGCTCGTGCAACGCAGCTGCAAGGCGACGAGGAGGATGGAGGAGGGAGTGGTGGAGGAGGAGGAGGAGGAGGAGGAGGAGGAGGAGGAGGAGGAGGAGGAGGAGGAGCGTGAGCGAGAAAAAGGAGCACATCGCCTGCCCGGACGTGGGCGGCGCCTGCAGGGTGCCCGTACCTTCGCTCGCCCGGGGCGGGGGCCGAGGATGGTGCGCACCAGGGAGGAACGGCAGCCCGAGCCCGAGGGATGCCACGAACCCGCGCTTCGCTGTGGCATCAGACTGCACCCGCTGCCCTTGCCATTCCAAACCGTTGCGCCTCGTTCTCAGCCTCGACCCCCTCCGTGTCCCCAGCGCTGCCCCTTCCTTGGTGCTGTGGACGCCCGCATGTCACACTCGACTGTCCTTGTCTGGATGCTTCAAGTCTCGCGTCCTGCTCCCCCGCCCAGCTCGCCAAAGCTTGCGCGGCCCAGGTGCGCGTAAGTGTTCTGTCGGTGGTAGGTTCTTCTCTCGTCGCCTTCCAAGGCAGGGCGGGGGGGGGGGCGTAAGACAGAACATGAGGAGGCGAGCGCCCGCGAGCAGACCGTCTTTTTACCAACTCGTGGCTTGCTTTCGCTGCAGCTTGCGGGGGTGCTCTCCCCGATGTCCTCTCAACCAATACGATCGCATGTGAGGATAGAACGTCGCAGGCCGCCGCCCGCATCGCGTCCAGCTGCAACGGCTGACTGCCCTTCCCTACCCCCTCTGGCGCCCTCCTGCTCCCTCCCTCCCCTCCTTCCCTGCCCTGCTCTCTACACTTACATTATGTGCATACTACTCTCCTCTCTCCACTTCATATGTCCGCGTGTGGCTTCTTCACACACTGGATGTCAAACGTTGATCTTTCGTATGCGGCTTCTTTCCCATCTGATCGTTTCCGGCCCCACATGGATGGCGCTCCCGCTGCAACGCGGACCTCCTTTCCGCGCCTCTGGCCCTTCAGCATCGTGTTCCCGCTGCCACGCTTGTCTCATTTCCGCATGTTCGGTCCATCGGAATGGTGCTTCCACTGCAATGTTGGTTACATTTCCGCATGTTCGGTCCTTCCGAATGGTGCTCCCGCTGCAACGCTGGCTTAATTCCCGCGTGCTCGGTCCTTTCGAGAAGGCAACGCTGGCCTCATTTCATCGTGTTCGGTCCTTCCGAGTGGTGCTCCCGCTGCAGCGCTGGCCTCGTCTCCAATCTTTCGGGTTTTCCAACATTGTTTTCTGGACCATGGTATGTAATCAATGGTATGTTACATACCGCTACTGTGCAATTGCATGCTTTGCTTTGCAATGTTATGCTGCGCTGTGCCATGTTATCCAATGGCATACCATGCGCTGCTGTGTTGTGGGGTTATGCGATGTCAGGTCTTGCGCTGTTATGCTGTGATATGCTATTCTTGGCAACGTAATGCTATGCGATGCTATGCATCGCGTACCCTAGGGCTCTTCGCAGTGGTGAGGGATGGGAGGGATGGGTAGGACGTCAGACATGACGCGAGCGCAGCTGGCTTGCCCTTCTCCCCTCTCCCCTCTCCCTTTGCCTCTCCCTCCGTCCTTCGCTACTGCCTTGTCTGTCCTCCCCTTCACATACATCGGACGTCGTGAGATCTCGGAAATTCTGCTGTCAAAACGACAACCATAAGCCTTGACACAGTCCTCGAAACGGGCATACCGAGCTAGGTCGATACTTTCCGTGATGGGTCAAGCTTGTATTCCCTGCGCTGGCCACCACACTTCTGGGGCGCGCAGACATTGATTAGCGATCCATGGACTTTGGCGCGCGGTCGCCAAATCCATGATCGGAGGAGGTGCCCTCCCCAAAATGCGGCCGGCGCTGCCTCGTCCAGCGGCGGAAATCCGCGGTGTCTCATGGAAGCGGGACCCGTCGCTACTCCACGCCCCCTCAATCCATGTCTGCGATCGCCTGAACACTGCGCGGCAGAGAGAGCGCGAAACAAGAGCAGAAGCAGGCTGGAAGAAAGAATGCAAAGCCCGTAACCTGGGGGTGGAATGATGAGTTCACCCAGGGGCGCATAGAGAAGCCCTCTCAGAGCGGTAACGCGCAGCGACGATGGCACGAACTACGGCCTTCTACCGGCAGCAGACCAGCACTGCGGCTACCATCAAGTCGGGCCTGTCCCTCGACAGGGGGGAATATTCGAAAACGGTAAAAAATAGTCGGGGGAGGATTTTTTGAGAGTATGTTTTGGCCACTCTGCATATTTCTGGATTCTCCTTCATTTTTCGTCCAAGCTCCCCTTGTAGGAGGGCATGCCCGACCTGAATCTCTACGGGGAGAATATTCGAAAACGGTAAAAAATAGTCGGGGGAGGATTTTTTGAGAGTATGCTTTGGCCATTCTACATATTTCTGGGATTCTTCTTCATTTTTCGTCCAAGCTCCCCTTCTAGGATGGGGACCTGCCCGACCTGAAGCTACCACGGACGGGGTGAACGTCGCGGGCCCGCAGAGCAGCGCCGGGGCGTGAAGGTCCTCCTCTCTCTGGCTGGGAGGAGGAGGAGGAGGAGGAGGAGGAGGAGGAGGAGCCACCCGTCGGCCGCCCTGGACGATCCTGGGCTCCCCGGAGAGCTCTCGACAGGGCGCGGCGGGCGGAAGACCCCCTCGGGCACGGAGTCCCCCGAGCCGAGGAGCACCCGAAGAGCTCCCCGGGCCTCCCGCGCCCCCCCCCCCCGGCGAGAGGAAGCGCCGCGGAACGCCACCCTGACCTTAGGTCGGGCATGTCCTCCTACAGGCGGACTTTGAAGGACGAACGAACGCTAAAGCATACGCAAAAACATCAGAAAGTTCGTTGGCCAGACAATGAGTGGGCTATTTGTGCATATTCCTCCTGTAGAGGTACATGCCCTGGGAGTGCCTGGGCTCGCCTGGGAGCTCCTGGGAACGCAAAGGAGCGCCCGGGGAGCGCCTTGTTGCGCCTGGGATCGTCCGGGAGCGCTTCGGGAGCGTCGGGGAGCGCCTGGCAGCGCCTGGGGGTCTCTGGGAGCGCTTGGGAACGCCGGGGGGGCGCTTGGGAGTGCCGCGCCTGAAACTGTCTGGTAGCGCCTCGGAGCGCCTCGGAGCGCCTGGGAGGCCTTAACCCTGGACCTCAGACCAAATAACGGCCCGCGGCCGTGCGGCAAAGGGAGGCTCCCGCGGGCCGCAGCGGGACCGATGGGGAGAGCGGACTGCCGGACGCGAGAGCCGGCGCCTGGCCACGGTGTTGAGGGCAGAGGTCGCGGCGCAGGCAAGCGACCAGGGAGGAGGAGGAGGAGGGGGGAGGAGGAGGAGGAGGAGGAGGAGGAGGAGGAGGAGGAGGAGGAGGAGAGGAGGAGGGGAGTAGGAGGCGAGAGGAGAGGAAGACCAGGAGGAGGATCAGGCCAGACAAGACACGACCAGATCAGACACACGACAAGACGCGGCGCGGCACGACACACCAAGGCAGGGCAAGGCAAAATGCATCGCGCCAAACCCGTCGTCAACTCCAAAGTCAGTCCACGGTCGGGAACCCTTTGCTTCTATCGGGTCGCGGCAGCGGCCCCGGCGACGCGCTGTGCCCTGCAAGCGGGTAGCGCGCCCCTCCGCTCCGCGGGGCGGGAGGCTGGGAAAAGGCTCGGGATGTCGACGCCTGGGACTGGGGACACTCGGGGGAAACGCAAGGGAGGCATAGCAAAGGCCGGGGTCGAGACTCGGCTCACGTGGCTGCTTTTCCCGGCTCCTCCCAGCGCCAGGAGGCGCCCGTGCATCGAGGCACGGGCCCGGCGGCGGGGCCGAAACCAGCTGCGCGCAGCAGGTTCCGTACCCCCCCCTTTCCCTATCCCCCCCCTTTCGTTCGACCCGAGACGCCCCCCTTTCCCTATCCCCCCCCCTGTCCCTATCCCCCCCTTTCCCTACCCCCCCCCGTTTCCCTGTCCCCCCCCTTTCCCTATCCCCCCCCTTTCCCTATCCCCCCCTTTCGTTCGGCCCGAGACGCCTGGGGACGGGGGACGTGGACAGCGCGGTGTGCCGAGGCGTGGTGGGCCAAAACCGGCGGCGCGACACGCTGTCCCGAAGCTCCCGACCGCAGCTCTGGGCCTGTCGAGGCGGCGAGGGGAAGGAGGAGGGAGGAGGATGAGGAGGAGATGAGAGGAGGAGGGAGGAGGAGGAAAAAAAAGGAGGGGAAAAAAGGGAAAAAAAAAAAGGGAGAGGAGGAAGGAGGCGGAGAGGGGAGGATAGGAGAAGGAGGACGAGGTCGGCGGGCGGAGAGAGGAGGAAAGTAGGAGGAGAGTCGAAGGACGAGGACGAGACGAGGCGGCGGAGGAGGAGTAGGGATGAGGGAGGATCAGGAGGAGGGGAGCAGGAGGTGGAGGAGGAGGAATGATGTAGGAAGGAGGAGGAGGGGTGAATGGGGAAGGAGAGGGGAGGAGGAGGAAGGAGGGCGCGAGGAGGAGGAGGAGAGGGGAGGCGGGAGGAGGAGGAGGAGGAGGAGGAGGAGGAGGAGGAGGAGGAGGAGCAGGAGGAGCAAGATGAGCAGGAGGAGGAGGAGGAAGAGGAGGAAGAAGAAACGACAAGACACGACAAGCTGCATCGCGTCCAACGCGTCGTCAACTGCGCTACACGCAACCGCCTGCTCCATAGAGTGCGGGGGGCATCAGTCTGGCTCTGGTTGGAGGCGGCCGGGGTCTGAACAGGCTGGGACCCCAGAAAGACGGTCAGGAGGAGGGCATGAAGCCGAACCTGTTGTCCGCAGACTCCTCCAGGGGTCCATCTGGTGCAATTCATCCCAAATCCGTTTCTGACGGTCCTGGGGCCCGAAAACGGCCCCCAGAGGTCGAAACAGGACCATCAATAACCTTCCCGAACCCAACGCCTGGAACCGCTTCCCCCCGTCCTACTCGCTAGAACGGGTGCTGGGCCACCTCAGACTCCCAGCCAGATCTAAGCTGGGCCTATCGTGGTATCGGGACAGGAGGCGGGGAATCGGGGAGACGTAAGACTCGTGCTCGGGGTACTCGACGTCCCACCAAAACTGGACCGTCAAACTCCGGGGCGGGCTCGTCAAACATCGTATCGGCTAAACGCCAGAGTGACCCTGGGTAAGAGTGTCCTTTGGCGTGCGGCGTCTGGAGGGCCGCGGGGGGACCACACCTGGGCGCGCAGGCCGCTGCCGCAGCCTCGCGTTCGGCGATCGGGGGACCCATCTGTGCCCGCACCAAAGGTCACTCCGGCGAAAGCTGGCGGCGCGCAAAAGGGGGTAGGCGGAGGGGGGAAGGCTTCTTAGAAGCACCCTGCTTCTTAGCAGGCCTCGGCCTTGCGTGTATAGAGAAGGCCCGCGCCTTCTAAGAGGTAGGGGTGCTTCTAAGAAGCCTCCCCCCTCCCCCTACCCCCCTCTGCGCGTTGCCGAGACCGAGAAAGGTCGTTCTTACGTCTCGCGCCTCGCGGTGCCCCGAGGGAGACGTCCTGGCCTAGCGGCGACGCCGCCCGCGCCTCGCTGGGCGAGGCGGGTGGCGGCGGCTGGCCGGGGGGCAGCAGGCCTCGCCCTGCCCCCCCCCCGCCCCCGACCTGACCTGCGGCCTCCGCCGCCGATCGGGAGCGGCCAAGAGGGGGTGTCCAAGAGGGGGGGGTGCAAATCATGACTGGCGGCACGTGCGCGGCCCAGCGGGGGGGCCAGGGACGTAGTGAAATAAGAAGAGGCGCCATGAAATCTGAGGAAATATCATGCCCCCCGCCATGATATCCAGCCCCTCCTAGCCTAGTCATCACCCCCCTCTTTTCCGCCCCCGAGCCGAGGCGGGCAAGCGAGGCAGCCGGTCCGCGATGGATCCTCGATCCGCGATCCTCGATGCATCCTCGAGCCGCGGTCCTCGATCGTGCGACGTTCGCCGATCCTCGATCGATCCTCGAACCGCGATCCTCGATCCTTCGACGTTCACCGATCCCCATCGACCCTGGAGCCGCGATCCGCGATCGTGCGACGTTCACCGATCCTCGGGATATCCTCGAGCCGCGATCCTCGATCGTGCGACGCCAACCGATCCTCGATCGATCCTCGAGCTGCGATCCTCTTCGGACCTCCCCCTCCTCCTCCTCCTCCTCCTCCTCCTCCTCCTCCTCCTCCTCCTCCTCCTCTGGCGGAGTATAGCGTTACCCTGCGACGCACCCGACCCATCGGCACCACGGGATGATCTGAGGTGTGCGGACGATAGTGTGGCAGCAACGCCGTAAGAGGCAGCGCACTGCGGATATCGATATCGTGCGAAGTGTGCGTGGCCAGCTCGTAGAACAGAGGTACAACAGGCAAGGGGGCAAAGTACCGGCAAGGAGAAGCGAAAGGAAGAAATCTGGTTGGAAGAACAATCACCTCGGCAGACGTAGCGAGACGACGGAGCATGGGCGATACAAGGTTTCACGTAGGCGGAGACGCAACCAAACATTGAAGTGTCGCGTACTTCAATGCCGTAATGCTCAACACCTCATCCTCATCCTCCCCCTTCATCGTCCTTATCCCTCGTCTACCTCGCCTCCCTCCTTTCGTCGTACTCCTGCTTGTCCTCCTCATCCTCCTCGTCCTCCTCCTCCTCCTCCTCCTCCTGTTCCTCTGCCTCTTTCTCATCATCCTCCTTCCTCTCCTCCTCCCCTAACCCCTCCTCCTCTGGATCTGTGTGGGACCCCGCTGTGTTGCGCACCCCAGCGGCCCTCAAAGCTGCGACAGTTGCACACTTCGCAGCCCCCCCAGGGATGGCGAGGTCTCCGATGTCTGCGTGGAACCTCACTGTGCTGGCCCTCCCAAGCAGTCATCGAAAATGGCTACAGTTTCACACTTCGCAGCCCCGCACTGGGTTGGCGAGGTCCTCTGGCCCTCCCAGCGGCCCTCGAATGTGGCGACAGTTTCACACTTCGCAGCCCCCCCAGGGATGGCGAGGTCCTGTTTGGGTCTGCGTGGGGCCGCTCTGTGCGGGCTCCCCCAGCAGCCCTCGAATGTGGCGACAGTTGCACACTTCGCAGCCCCCCCAGGGATGGCGAGGTCTCCGATGTCTGCGTGGAACCTCACTGTGCTGGCCCCCCCAAGCAGTCCTCGAAAATGGCTACAGTTTCACACTTCGCAGCCCCCCACTGGGTTGGCGAGGTCCTCTGGCTCCCCCAGCAGCCCTCGAATGTGGCGACAGCTTCACACTTCGCAACCGAGAGTGTTCAAGACCTCACCATTTGAGGCGGATTTAAATCACGATTTAAAATCATGATTTATTTCACTACAGTTCCAGCCTTGCTGGTGCGAGTCCTTGTTGATGTTGAAAACCCCCCAGGGATGGCGAGGTCCCGTTTGGGTCTGCGTGGGGCCCCACCGTGCGGTCCCTCAGCTGGCTGGTGGAAACAGGTGCAGGCAGGCGAGAGGGGGGCAGAGGGCGGGAGGAGGAGGAGGAGGAGGAGGAGGAGGAGGAGGAAAACGAGGAGCAGGAAAACGAGGAGGAGGAAAACGAGGAGGAGGAGGAGGAGCAGGAGGAGGAGGAGGAGGAGGAGGAGGAGGAGGATGGAGGAGGAGGAGGAGGAGGAGGAGGAGGAGGAGGAGGAGGGAGTTGTCACCCCGCTGGTCTATATTCGAAACGAGAGCCCCACCAAGGGAGGGTTGGGAAATACCGATGCCGCCACTCCCCAGACGTCTCCTGGGTTGCGCTCTGACCAGGATCTCGAGGCTCATCGGGCCACCGGCGACGAGGGAAGGGTCGCGGCGCGGCATCGGCACCTCTTCCCCCCCTGATCCCTCTCGGCGCTGCCGTCCACAAGTGGAAGAGGTCACCTGGCCTGATGAGCCCCCCCCAGCGCCCCCGACAGAAACGACGAGTTGCCCGCCAAGGTGTCAACTTCTGTCTCTGTCGTCGCCTGCTGCTCGTCGGTGAGAGCTGGGCTCTTGGAGGCCTCCCACATGGGGTCCGAGTACGTAGATGGGGTCGGAGAATCGCGCCGCATCGCCGGAGCATCGCCGACGCATCAGCTACGTCGGCGATGTATCGGCGACGTCGGCGTAGAAAACGTCGGAATGCGGCGCGATCCTACGACCCCACCTACGTATTGGACCCCATCTGGGAGGCCTGGCACGCAGGTCGGCAGCTGGCCATCGCTCGGACGTCCATTCCCTGTGTTTTTTTCGGTTTTGTGCGTGGTTTTTCGCCAAATGATCAAGGATGCTCCTCGATGGTCCTCCCCGAGGGAAAAATGCACACGTCCGAGCGATACCAAGATATCGCGGGCGTGGGCTCCCGACGCCGCGTCGATCGCGCAACCCTGAACGACCGCGGCTCCCCGAGCGCAGATCGCTCGTGGACATGTCGCGGGGGCTCCCTGGCCACCAGCGTGTCAATGTTGAGCTGCACTGTCAATGCCTCGCTCTCCTGGGGCTTTGCTGTGCTCCTGATCGTTGCTATCTGTCACGTGTGCGGAGCTGCACTGTCAAGGCCGCGCTTTCCTCTGGTTCTGCTGCGTTCCTGCCCGCCCCTCCGTTTGACCGATCCCTATCCTGGGTCGGGCGTGTCCCCCCCTACTGGCGGATTGTCGACGAGCAATAAAAGATAATCAAAACATGCGCAACAATAATCAAACATAGTCAAACATCGTGCCTAGACTATTCTTTGACTATTTTGAATGTGAAGGGGCCCTGGGACACACAAATTCGCCGGCCCAACGGGCCAGAGGCGTGCTAAGATCTCCGGTAACTGGTAAACAGTATTTCTGGTTCGCGCGCGCGGGGCGGCCCCTGGGGGTCCCTGGATCAAAAATACCCCGAGAGGAGCCCGTGACACGCCCGGGACACGCCCGGGACACTCCCCCCGATCCTCCAGGATCGCCCCAAGAGGGCCCGAAGAGGCCCGCAACACAATCCAAGAGAGGTCCGAGACGCCCGAAGATCGCTCCACGGCGCCCAAGATGGCCTCCAGACGGCCCAAGAGGTCTCCAAGATGACCCAACAAGCCTCCAAGATGCCCCAAGAGGCCTCCAGGAGCACTCCCAAGAGGGCCCCAAGAGGCAAAAATCAATGCTTTTCTTAGGTTTTGGACAGATTTGGGCGTTTCAACCTTTTCGGTTCCCCGACGCCCCTAAACGGCTCAAGAGGCCTCCAAGATCGCCCCAAGAGGGCCCAAGAGGCCCTCAAAAGGGCCCCAAGACGGCCCAAGACGGCTCCAAGACGGCCCCAGAGGCCTCCAAGACGGCCCAAGAGGGCCCCAAGAACGCCCCCAACACGGTCCAAGAGAGGTCCGAGACGCCCGAAGATCGCTCCACGACGCCCAAGATGGCCTCCGGACGGCCCAAGAGGTCTCCAAGATGACCCAACAAGCCTCCAAGATGCCCCAAGAGACCTCCAAGAGAACTCCCAAGAGGCAACAATCTGTGCTTTTCCTTTGGTTTTGGACAGACTTATCGACAACTACACAGCTCCCGACGCCGCAGCTCCACACTGCAAACGACCACTCGGACAGGCGACCACGGTGCCACATTATGGGCCAGCGGAATGAGCGAAGCGATTCAATAAATACACACAAATAAAAATATTCCCCATATTTTCCCATATTTTCTAGGGTTTTGTCTTCCCCCCCACTTCCTATACTTTCCTACATTGTCTGTGTGTTTCTGTCTCCCCTGATAATATTCCTTCTGTAGAGGGACGAGCCCGACTTGACCCCATCCCTAAGGGCGTGGCCTGCGCCCCACTGGCCGATGTACCTCCCCCTTAGATGGAGTCACAGGCTGCTCACCTCGAACTTCGGGGGGGGGCTACATCACCATTTGGGGTGGTGGGATGGCGGGGATCGGGATGGGGATGGAGATAGGGATAGGGATAGGGATCGGTTAAGCGTTGACGGCCAGCCCAGGGGGGGGGGGGCGACTGAAGGGGTGCGGGCCCGTCACAGAGGGCTCGGAAGTCCCCCGGCCTCCACACAAGTGCTCTGAGCCTTCCCCGAAGACGCAGGAAACCTCTCGGGAGGCGCGAGCGCTCCTGAGAAGCCCCGCCGCCTTGTGAGAGGGCCTTCTCCTTCTCACCTCCCTCCCTCGCTCGCCAGGGTCCTTTCAGAATCCTCTCAGAATCCTCCCAGAATCCTCCCAGGATCCTTCCAGGATCCTCCCAGAATCCTCTCAGAGTCCCCCAGAATCCTCCCAGAATCCTCCCAGAATGCTCCCAGAATCCTCCCGGAATCCTCTCAGAATCCTCCCGGAATCCTCTCAGAATCCTCCCAGAATCCTCCCTGAGGAAACGATGTTGACCCCCGGCCCGCTCCGCCCTGCTGCGACGGGCAGGAGCCTCCCCTGCGTCTCCTCGCGGGACTCTGTGAGGCCCAAGAGGGCCCCACGGTCGGCCACGAGGGCCCTGGGCCAAGAGTGAAGGGGCCCTGGGACACACAAATAAATACACACAAACAAAAAGATTCCCCACATTTTCCCATATTTTCGGGGTTTCTGTTTTCCCCCCCACTTCCCATATTTTCCCATATTTTCTGAGGAATCGAGGATTAATTGTGTCTGTGTGTTTCTTTCCTCTCCTGATCTTTGAGGCCCAAGAGGGCCCCAAGGTCGGCCAAGAGGGCCCTGGGCCAAGAGGGCCCCAGGCTGGGTCAAGAGGGCTCCCAGGGGGCCACGAGGGCCCCGAGACGCCCCAGGCACGGCGGCGGGATGGGCCGAAGGCCATTACAGTCGGACCGAGGTATGAGATCGAGGTCGGTTCGGGAAGGGTACCCACATCTTCTTCGTGCTTGTTGGATGTTCTTGTGCCTCCTGGGGCATGGTACAGCCGATTGACCCCAAGGTTTGGGATGTCTTGACCGGCGTAGGGCCTCATGTCCTTGATGGATGCTATTCTGGCATAGGGCCATCTGCAGCTACTGAGCCCCGCCCCGCCCCGCCCTGCTGCGACGGGCAGGGGCTCAGGTTTCTCGGCAGCAAGGCCGAGGACTGCTGCCGGGCCAGCGGGCGCAGCGAGTCCCTCCGCGCGCCCGCGTTCGCGGCCGCCGCCCTTCCGCGCCTCGTCCCCCTCCATCCCTCGTCCCCCTCCATCCCTCCTCCCCCTCCATCCCTCCTTCTCCTCCTCCTCCTCCTCCTGCTCCTCCTCCTCCTCCTCTTGCCCCCTTCCCCCTCGTCCTCCTCCTCCTCCTCTTCCTCCTCCTCCTCCTTCTCCACCATTTCTCCTCCTTTTCACGATCTCTCGCATCCTCCGCCCCCTCTGCCTCCTGCTGCTGCTCCTCCTCCTCCTCCTCGTCGTCCTCCTCATCCTCCTTCTCCTCCTCCTCCTCCTCCTCCTTCTCCTCCTTTTCCTCCTCATCTCCCGACCCTGCCCTCCGCCCCCTATCCTGCTCCTGCTACTGCTCCTGCTCCTCCGTCCTCCGTCAGCTGTCCTCCGTGTCCTCTCCTCCGTCGTCTTGACCTCAGCCCGCTGTCCCCCGAGCTCTGTCATGCGCCCTTCGCCCTCTGTTCTCCTTGCAGTCCTCCTCCTTCTGGATGCCAGCTGTAGTGAGCCAGCCACGTGCAATCGGATGGCTTGCGCACGGACTCGAGTACTGGCCCTCGCTCGGACGTCCATTTCCCGTGTTTTTTAGGTTTCGTGCGTGGCTTGCTCGCCAAATGATCAAGGATGCTCTCCTCGATGGTCCTCGCCGAAGGACAAAAGCACACGTCCGAGCGATGCCGAGCGGTGCACCCGGACTCGAGTAGGCGTGGCAATTGCCACGCGGGTCGGCGCGCTGTCCCCCCCCCGTTCACAGGACAGTGGGACGGGTTCGCGCGGACAGCCGGGCAGTGGCCGCACAGGCGAGGAGCTGGACCCCAACCTCCGCCCGAAGCCACCATCATCCTCATCCTCCTTATCCCCATCCTCATCCCCACCCTCATCCTTATCATCGTCATCACCATCACCATCACCATCACCATCACCATCACCATCACCATCACCATCACCATCACCATCACCATCACCATCATCATCATCATCATCATCATCATCATCATCATCATCATCATCATCATCATCATCATCATCATCATCATCATCATCATCATCATCATCATCATCATCATCATAATCATGATCATGATCATCATCATCATCATCATCATCATCATCATCATCATCATCATCATCATCATCAACATCATCATCACCATTCTCAACCTCATCCTCATCATAATCAACATCATCATCTTCCCCCAAGCCAGCCGTCCGTGATTGACAGACGCCGTGCATGCGACCACCCAAGCCAGAGAACTCCTGATGCGACCGGCGCGTCTGGCAAGACGGCTCTGATAACAGCTGGGTAACAGCTGGGTAATTCGTCAATACTCCCCATACGGCAAAGCGGTGTGACTGCGTGCAACAGGGGGCGCGTCACTGGTTCTCCCAAAAGGGGTGGAGAAGGGCCCTGGCCCCCGCCTCCGCCCCCTTTCCCCAGTCCGTCGTCCTGGGACAGCTCCCACCTCCTCCACCTCCTTTCCCGATCCGTCGTCCTGGACCCCCTCGCCCCCCCCCCTTTCAAAAGGGAGGGGGGGTTTGGACCCTCCCTTCCCCCGCTTGGACTCGAGAATCGATCCCCCCACGCCTCCCCCCTTGGGCCACGCCGCCACCGCGGCTCCGAAACCCTACCCGCCCAAACCCTGCTCCTAATGCCCTCCAAACCTAACACCCCAACAACCCTAACGCCCGAACTCCAACACCCTAGCCCTCCCAAGCGCCCTATCCCGAACACCTTAACCATACCGCCCTACCCCGAACCCTACCACCCTAACCCTAACGCCCGAACCCGAACCCTACCGCCCTAACCCTAACACCCTAATCCTTGCTTCCTGTGATTAAACACCCCCACATCCCCACCTAGCCGGCCGATAGCATACCCGCCGTCCTAACTGCCAGAAAAAAACAAACTAAATTTGTTCCTCGCCAACATGTAGTCGAGTTGCGAACAAATTAGCGGGAATGGGACGGAATGAACATCGTTTGGGTAACCCCGAGCGGGTCGGCCCGTCGGGTTGAGGAGCTGGGCGGGCGGCAAGTCAGAATGCCTCAAGCAAGTGCGGTTCGCCGCACTTCGCGCGCTGGACATGTTGTCGCCGACGAAGCAACATGAGAGGCCAGAGCGGGGCGCGGCGTACATCGGGCGCGGTCTTGCTTCTCGTCGACGTTGCTCAATACGCGGCAGGAATAGGATGCAGCTCATGTCGCGCGCTGAACGTCGAGCCGCCGCCCACGATATAAGATGAGCGACAGGCGTCGGACGCGACGCACTTGCTGCTTATGTTGTGGGAGGGCGGGTGGGAGTGGACGGAGCCCTCTGGCTCGTTCAGGCTGGCTAACTTGATCCTAAACCCTCCCCCTACCTAATCCTAACACCCTATTCCGAAACCTACCGCCCTAAACCGAATCCCACTACTCTAACCCTAACACCCTGACCCTAACACCCTACCCCAAACCCTGACACCCAAACTTTAGCACGCTGGCCCTAACACCTCAACCCTAACACCCGAACCCTAACACACTAAGCCGAACACCCGAATCTTCAACCCAAATGCAGAAACACCCAAACCCTGACACCCTAACCTTAACACCCTCACCCTTACTCTAACCCTACCGCCCCAACACTGACCCTAAAAACCTGACCCAAACACCCGAATCTTGACACAATAACCCACCATAACCATTCCGCCCTAACCCTAACACCTACACCCTAACACCAACCCCTGAGCCCTACCCTAACTCCGCCACCCGAACCCTGACACCCTAATCCTAACACCCTGACCCGAACCCGACTGTAACACTCTAACTGGCACAAGAGGATAGAAGTGGCTCCCCCCCTGAACCATCTCCGGCGCAAAGGGGGGGAGGGGGGGGAGTCCGAACCCCCCACCGCCCTTTCAAAGGGAGGGGGGCTCGAAAACTCCCCCCCTAAAGGGGGGAGGGGGGGGGGGATTGTGCGAGCACCCATCCCCCTTTTCAACATGAAAGGGATCCACTCACGCTCTTACCAACATGTGCCCTCTCTGGTGTCAATGGGTTGGCCGGGTCTGGAGAGGCACCACGCGCTTTGGCCTCGGGACGCTGGCCGCCTGGGGCCGCGTTGTGACCCAAGATCCCGCCGCATGGAAGCACGCTTCCCGCTGTGCCTGGGATGCTCACGCAGTCCGCTCTGCTGAAGCCCAGACGATGGGCCGCCCGCAACGCCACGAGGCCAAGTGGCTGGCCGCGCGGAGCAGGACGCGATGCCCCGTCGGCGCAGGCCAGCCCCGCGCGGAGAACGCCCCCGCTCGACCCGCGGCAGGGCAGCCCACCCCTGGGCGCGCCCGCGCGCCAAGGGCGCCCCCCGCAGGCGTGAGGCGTCCGCGCGCGGGAGCCGA
Organism: Prorocentrum cordatum; assembly: GCA_963575745.1. NCBI lineage: Eukaryota > Dinophyceae > Prorocentrales > Prorocentraceae > Prorocentrum > Prorocentrum cordatum. The sequence goes on from CAUYUJ010014497.1 coordinate 382,965, forward strand.
GCGACGCCCTCAAAAGGTGGTCGGCGCCACGCCGAGCTCCCAGGCGGCCACAGGGCCGCAGCAGCTGGCCTTGGCTTCCCGCCTCGGCTTCTCGACCACGCCCGGGCGGAAACAGCAACCCCTCCTCGTCCCCACCTCTCGCCTCCCCTCCCGCACCCCCTCGTCCTCTTCCTCCTCTTTCTCCTCTTTCTCCTCCTCCGCCTCCTTCATCCTCGCCCTCCCCTCTCTTCTCCTCCTCCGCCTCCTCCTCCTCCTCCTCCTCCTCCTCCTCCTCCTCCTCCTCCCACGCTCCCTCCTCCTCCTCCTCCTCCTCCTCCTCCTCCTCCTCCTCCTCCTCCTACTCTCCTCCCCCTCCCCCCCTCCTCCTCCTCCTCCTCCTCCTCCTCCTCCTCCTCCTCCTCCTCCCTCCTCCCTTCTTTCCTCCTCCTCCTCCTCGCCCTCCTCATCCTCCTCCTCCTCCTCCCTCCCCCCTCCTCCCTCCCCCCCTTCCCTCCCCCCTCCGCCCCCTCCTCCCTGGCCCCCCCCCCCGCCCTTCCTCCTCCCTCCTCCCCCCCCCTTCCCCCTCCCCCCCCCTCCTCGCCCCTCGCCCCCCCGCCGCTCCACCGCTCCGGCCTGGCGGGCGCCGCGCTGCCCGCCGGCTGCGGTGCGCAGGCCGGCGGCCGCACGTTGGCGTAGCCTCCCGGGCGGCCGCGCGTTGGCGTCGGTGCGCGCCGCCGTCGTCGTCGTCGTCGCCGTCGCCGTCGTCGTCGTCGTCGCCGTCGTGGTCGGGGTCTTCGCCGTCGTCGCCGTCGTCGCCGTCGCCGTCGCCGTCGCCGTCGTCGCCGTCGTCGCCGCCGTCGTCGTCGTCGTCGTCGTCGTCGTCGTCGTCGTCGTCGTCGTCGTCGTCGTCGTCGTCGTCGTCGTACGCGTCGGTACGCGTCGCAGTCGTCGTCGCCGTCGTCGTCGGGGTCTTCGCCGTCGTCGCCGTCGTCGCCGTCGCCGTCGCCGTCGCCGTCGTCGCCGACGTCGCCGTCGCCGTCGCCGTCGCCGTCGCCGTCGCCGTCGCCGTCGCCGTCGCCGTCGCCGTCGTCGTCGTCGTCGTCGTCGTCGTCGTCGTCGTCGTCGTCGTCGTCGTCGTCGTACGCGTCGGTGCGCGTCGCAGTCGTCGTCGCTTCGCGTCATCGTCGCTGCGCGTCGTCGTCGTCGTCGTCGTCGTCGTCGTCGTCGTCGTCGTCGTCGTCGTCGTCGTCGTGCGCGTCGGTGCGCGTCGCTGTTGTCGTCGTCGTCGTCGTCGTCGTCGTCGTTGTCGTCGTCGTCGACGTCGTCCTTCCCCTGCCAACCAGAGAACTTTGGCCGACGTCCGCTCCGTCGGCCCAGCAGCTCATTCCGCAGGACTCTCTTTTTTGGGGGGGGTGGGGCACCGAAGTAGCCCTCCTTTGGCCCGGGGCCCTCCCCCCCACACTTGGGGAAAGGAGAGCAGCAGAGGGGGCGCCGAGGAGAGCGACGGAGGGCGGAGAGGCTCAGAGGGCGACGAAGGGCGAGAGGGTCAGAGGGCGACGGAGAAGAGGGACGGAGACCGAGAGGAGTAGGGAGTCCAGGGAGGGAGGGAGAGAGAGAGAGAGAGATCGACATGGGAGGGGGAAGGAGGGCTACTCCCTCTTTTCCCCTCCCCTTCCCTTCCCTCCCCGCCCACCCCCCTCTCCGCTGATCCCCTCTTCCTTCAAAGTAAGCGGCAAGAGGCGAATTGGGGCGAGGAGCAGAAGGAGTGAGCACCGGCCAGCCTCATCCGCACCTCGTCTTGGCGGCGGGGGAGACTGTGCGTCGCCGACCGTGAAGAGGATGGTGAGGACGACGAACGGCATGAACACGGATACGGTGAGGACATTAGATAAAGAACCCTTGGATAAGGACTCCAGGGTCTGAAAACCGGTGGCACACCAATTGAGGCCTGGCCATGGATACCACCGCCGGCCTCGTCAGATAAGGAGCCTTCCAGGATCTGAAGCCTTCTGGACACATTCCTTAACGAACACCGAAGTTGCGATATCCTAAGCCTACCCCCACCAACCATCGATTCTCCTGAGCCGATGTGAGGCGGGGGTAGGGTTCGGATTTCGCCACGTGCTCTACGCATTCCGAACCCCACCCCTGCCGCCCACCGAGTTGCCCGAAACGTTGACCGGCGAGGGTAGGATTCAGATTTCGCCGACCCGCCAAAGCGTAGTGAAGGGTGGAGGATGGATTTCGTGCTCCTCCAGTGGACGCCGACTGCGCCAGCCGCCCGAGTCGGAGGATGTTGCACTTGGGGGCGCACCTTTTACTTCCGTTGCCGTCCGCCCCCCTTCCACCGGCTTCCGCCGGCGGAGGCGGCCTCGTTTTACTTCCGCCGACCTTCCGACGCCCTTCCGCCGAGGAAGCGACGACAACTTCTTCGATTCTCGAAGGCAAGGCCCTTTGTGGAACGCCCCAAATGGAACGAAGCGCTGCAGGAGCAAATGGGCATGCAGAAGCAAAAAGGCTTAGCGCATCGTGGCCCCCCTGCCGAGACCCAGACCCCCGACGTCATGTTCTCCCCACGTGTTTCGTGGGGTTCTGGTTTTCTTCCCTGCCGCGTCGCACCCGCGTCTCACTCCTCCCTCTCGTCCTCCTCCTTTCTCCCCTCGTGCACTGGTGAGGGCGTCGAAGATGTGGTCCGCCTTCGAATCCGCTCTGGAGGACAGGCTCCACGCGTGTCGCACGCACGGCACGTACATGAGACACGCGTCTACATACCGCCGCACGCATGCACACACTCGCACACACAATATATACCATACAACGCTAGTGCACACCTGGCGTGTCCACTGCATCATACACCCAAGCCGTATGCACAACATACTGGGCATCCACATGAGACGCACGTCCACATCCAGCCTGGTACCCACATACAGACTGGGTCGGAAAGCGTGGAAAGCATTGCACATAGGACCTAGGGTGCGCACACCGTGCCTGACGCCAGCAAGCGTGGAACTTTCTCGACACCATGAGGGGGTGCGCAGGGGGTGGTTCCTGAGCTCGCGCGGCTCTCGTCCAGGGCACAGCAAACATGGCACTTTTTCGACACCAGGCAGGGTACGCAGGGGGTGGTTCCCGAGCTCGGCCGCCATGCGCGCCTCTCGTCCAGGGCCCAGCAGACGTGGCACTTTTCCCGACACCAGTCAGGGTGCGGTGCGCAGGGGGTTGTTTCTGAGCTCGGCCGCTACGCGCGGACAGAGCAGGCATGGCACTTTCTCGACACCAGAAAGGGGGTGCGCACGGGGTGGTTCTTGAACTCGGCCGCTATTCGCGCCGGTCGTCCACGGCATAGCAGTCGTTGCACTTTCTCGACACCAGGCAAGGTACGCAGGAGGTGGTCTCTCACCGCGGCCGCTATGTGCGCCTTTCGCCCAAGGCATAGCAGGCGCTGCATGTTGTCGACGCCCGACAGGGTGCGCACGGGGTAGTTCTTGAACCTGGCCGCTATTCGCGCCGCTCGTCCAGGACATAGCAGGCGTGGTATTTCGTCGACACCAGAGGGGGTGCGCGGGGGGTGGTTCTTGAGCTCGGCCGCTACGCGCGGCTCTCGTCCAGGGCATGGCTTGCGTGGCACTTTCCTGACACCAGGGAAGGCTTTCACGGGGTGGTTCCTGAACTGGCGTAGCAAGCGTGGCACCTTCTCGGCACCAGAGGGGGTGCGCAGGGGGTGGTCACTCACCGCGGCCGATATGCGCGCCTTTCGTCTAGGCGCCCTGAACGTGGCACTTTCTCGACATCATAGGGGGCGCGCAAGTGCACAGGGGGTGGTCTCTCACCGCGGCCGCTACGCGCGCATTTCGTCTAGGCGACGCAGGCGGGGTCTTTTCTCGACACCAGAAAGGATGCGCAGGGGGTGGTTCCTGAACTCGGCCACTATGCGCACTGATCGTCCTGGGCGAACCAGACGTGGCACCTTCTCGACCCCAGGGGGGGCAGGCGTGACACTTTCTCGACACCATAGGGGGTGCGCAGGGGGTCTCTCACCGCGGACGCTACGCGCGCCTCTCGTCCAGGGCATTTCAGGCGTGGCACTCTGTCGACACCATAAGGGGGTTCGCAGGGGGTGGTTGGTTCCTGAACTCGCCCACTATGCGCGCCTCTCGCCCAGGGCATAGCAGGCGCTGCTTTCTGTCGACGCCGAAGGGTGTGCGCAGGGGGGTGTCCCTGAGCTCGGCCGCTAAGCGCGCCTCTCGTCCAGGGTATAGCAGGCGTGGCACTTTCTCAACACCAGAGCCGGTGGGAAGGGGGTGGTCCCTGAACGCGGAGGGTATGCGCGCCTTTCGCCCATGGCATAACTGGCGTGGCACTTGTTCGACATCAAAGTCCGTTGCTCGCACGGCGCGTCAGTCTCCCAAGGCTTGACCAGCGCCACCAACGGTATCGTCGAAGCAACGGCCACGGGCATCATTCTCGCAAGTTTCACGTCAGCTATCATCACGCCAGACACTTTAGAAATATGTTGGGTTCCTCGGTAGCGTAATTTCGCAGCGTCGACCCCCAGAGGTCTAGACTTGTTCCCCGGGGCCGGTCTTTCATCCTGAGTCGTCGCTTTATGGTCCTAGGAGCCCCGCGAGGGCCTCCAGAGGCTGAACATAACAAAGCAACCGCCAGTTTTTTTTCTTCGGGGGGGTTGCTCACGAATCGCGATGGGGGGCTGGTGAGCATTTTTTTGTTCGGCGTTTCGACATTGGGCGGAGGGGTGGGTTGGCTTGGAAGGAGGGGGTCCGGCTCCGGACCTCCGCTTCATGCGACTGTTTGGAACCGTGCGTCCTATGGGGGAGACTCCACCTGTCCGAAACAGGCGCCAAGAACAGCCAAGATCTACCACTCCCGGGGGGGGGGGAGGGGGGGTGCGCGGGCCCCCGCGCCGATCGGCAAAACAATGAATAAACGACGATCGCCGGGGGAGGAGGGGCAGGACGACGTCTTAGGGGAACCAACAGTGGCATAAACATAAAAACTCGGATGTCCGCGCGGATTTCTCCGATCGGCGCTGGGGCCCCCCGGCGGCGCCTCTGGCGCCGCCCCTGGCGCGCTCCGCGCGCCAGGGAGGGGGCCCCAGCGCCGATCGGAGAACTCCGCGCAGACCTCCGAGTTTTTATGTTTCTGTCACTTTTTATCCCCCCACTCGGGAGCGGCCAAGAGGGGGGTGTCCAAGAGGGGGGGGGTGCAAATCATGACCCGCGGCATGTGCGCGGCCCAGCGGGGGGGCCAGGAACGTAATGAAACAAGAAGAGGCGCCGTGAGATCTGGGGAAATATCGTGGCCCACGCCACGATACCCACCCCCCCCTAGTCATCGCCCCATCGCCCCCCTCTTTTCCGCCCCCGACCCACGCCTGGCGCTGGCCGTGGGATGCCGCCGGTGCCGCTCGCTCCGGCCCTTCCCCCCCGCCCGGAGGCTGCGCGCCCCGCGGCGCGGCGGAGGCAGCTTCGGGAGCGCCGCGTGCGGCGGCCGCCGCGGTCCTGCCGCCCGCCCCCAAAAGGACACGCCCAGGGTCAACAGCAAGGAAGCCAGGAGATACGACATTTCGAAGCTGCCCTGGCGCTCAGCAAGAAGGTGGCCGCTGGCATGCCGAACCAGGTCGCGCCCTATGAGCACGGCAGGGGTGAGAACGGAAAGCACAACCTTCTGATCGACCGTCGTGGGTGCAGCAGCAGGAGGCGGCGGCTGCTGATCCCAGGGAGCTGTCTACCCTCCACAGGGTCGCAGCTTCTGGACCGTCTGTGCGCAGGCAGTGAAAGCGAGGTGAGGTAAGGCATCGCAGGGTCATGGAAAGAAGTGTGCCAGTGAAGCAGGGCCCAAGCGATGCAAGGATTTCGAATGAAACGCGGTGATTCTTCCAAAATGGTGTAGTGTATGCAAGGAGTTCGCCAGCCGAACTACAACAGTAGTATACCAAAGCCGGCTTGGTCTACAATCTTTTTTTCACATTGTTGAACACGACACTGGACATGACTCCTACTGGAGAGCATTACCTTGATTCAGCCGCTCGCGCGAAGCGCTTGCATGGGGCTCCCGACCAGAAGCATAGCGATCTCCGAGCGAATTCCCTGAATCGTAAATGCACTGCCGCCCGAAAAGCCCGAAACGGCCGCGTGAGTAGTCTAAGCCGGCTCCAACTGCACCACAACACACCCAAGACGGCACTAATGCACTCAAGCGCACGCGACGGTCTGACCACACCTCCGGGCGGTCCCAGGGTCCCATCGACGGTCGAGATGCCCGCAGCAAGCCCCGAGAGGGCGTTGCGAGTGTTCCAGTGCGCCTGCGAGAGACAACTCAGCGAACCAAAATATTTGCCACTCTAGTATCGCTCATTGACGCCATTACCCCACTTGGCCCAGGGCGGTTCCCAGACGGACTCTCGGCGGCAACTGGACGGTCTCCACGCTAACCCCGTCTTCGCGCCACTGCCGCTCCGTCAGCTGCAGAAGTAATGTTCGGACCAGCCAGCGCCGGAATTCATGCCATGCACTATTCGGTTGGACAGAAAATCCTGGGGCATGTCCACTCCAAGGTGCTCGGGGAGTTGTCAACGTCTTGTTCTTCCCTCTCCTCCTCCTCCTCTTCCTCCTCCTCCTCCTCCTCCTCCTCCTCCTCCTCCTCCTCCTCCCCTCCTCCTCCTCCTCCTCCCTCTATCCCTCCCTCCCTCTATCCCTCCCTCCCTCCCTCCCCCCCACCCCTCCCTCACTCCCCTCCTTCCCTCCTCTCTCCTCCTGCCTGGTCCTGCCCCTGCTCCTCCTCTCCTCCTTCTCGTCTCGTCCTCGTCCCTCCTCCTCCTCCTCCTACTTTTCCTGTTTCTTTTCCTGTCCTTTTTTCCTCTCCTCTTCCTCTTCCTCTTCCTCTCCCTCCTCTTCCTCCTCCTCCTCCTCCCCCTCCTCCTTCCCCTTACATCATCATTTTCCCTCTCCTCCTTCTCCTCCTCCTCCCTCCTCCTCCTCCTCCTCCTCCTCCTCCTCCTCCTCCTCCTCCTCCTCCTCCTCCTCCTCCTCCCCCTTCCTGTCGCACCCCGACCGAGGCTAGTTTTTGGGGCGGGCTGGGCGTTTCGATTGAGACTTCCCCATCATTTGTGACTCTGAAGCTTAAGAACTGGCAAGAGTTTCACAAATGGAGGGCGGGTCGCTTCCAAGATGTGGCTCTCGTTCCGACAAATGCGAGGGTTTCACGGATTGAGGGCGAGTGGTTTTCAACATGTGGCTCTCGCCTCAGCGCCGCGCACATTCGTTTGAAACATGTGCAAAGGTTTCACGGATTGAAGGCGAGTCGTTTTCAAAATGTGGCTCTCGCCTTATCGCCGCGCACATTCGTTTTCCGCCGGCCCACTTGCGGGGCCATCAGGCTATGAAGATTACGCTTTCACCTCCCTGGACCAGTTGCAGTTTCCAGCTTCCACTGTTACTATCCTGCTTTCTGCTTCCTTGCAATTAATTGTTGCTGAACGCGCGAGGGGGGGAGCCGAAAAGCGTCCTGGTTAGCGTCGCCGAGTCGCGTTGTATGAAATCCCGGGGGGTCGTGGGACACGTGGAAATAATTTATATTCGCGTCCTCGAGGCCACTCACGAGGATCGTGGCCTCCGAGGGGGGAGCCGCAATCGACTACCCCCAAGAGCCCCCCAAGAGGCCGTGGGGGCCTCCAAAACGCCGCCAAGGAGCCCCAAGAGACTCCCAAGAGGTCCCCAAGAGACCCCCAAAAGGCCCTAAAGAGGGCTCCAGGGCCGGCGGCATGAGCGAAGCGATTAAATAATTTATATTCGCGTCCTCGAGGCCATAACCGTTAGTCATTTACGCCACACTCGCGTCCCCGAGGCCATCAACCATTGCAAATGAAACAATATTCGCGTCCCCGAAGCCACAAACCCTGGTAAATTACACAATGCTCGCGCCCCCGAAGCCATAAGCCCTTCGTAAATAACGGAATATTCGCGCACCCGAAGCCACATACCTTGGCGGCGCGCAAAAGGGGGTAGGGGGAGGGGGGGAGGCTTCTTAGAAGCACCCTGCTTCTTAGAAGGCGCCGGCCTTGAACTCCATCTGAGAAATGTCCCGCGCCTTCGGGCCTTCTAAGAAGCAGGGGTGCTTCTAAGAAGCCTTCCCCCCTCCCCCCTACCCCCATTCTGCGCGTTGCCGAAAACCATCGAACGTTAGACTATCGTCGCGTCCCCAGGGCCAGAAACCTCGTACACTACATCGTGCCTGCGTCTCCGAGGCCACTGACCCTTGCAAAATGACACAGTGCTCGAGTGCCCGAGGCTATAAACCATCGTAAATTGTAATATCTGCCCCCCCGAAGCCATAAAACCCTGGTGCATTCAGCAATCTTCGTGTCCCCGAGGCCACAAGAACCTTTCTGCAAATTATGCAATACTCGCGTCTCGGAAGCTATAAACCATAGTACATTACATAACATTCGCGCCACCGAAGCCATACACCTTCGTAAATGAATGTTGGCCCTCGCGTGAAGTCCCCACATTGCTTCGCGTCAGCGCCCAAACATCCCAACACAGTTCTGGCAAGTCCCATTCTAAGAGAGGGGGGCCGGCGGCACGGGGGCCAAGCCCTTGCGGATAACAAGTGCAGGAGCTTCACGGATTGAGGGCGACTCTTTTTCAAAATGTGGCTCTCGCCTTAGCGCCGCACACATTCGTTTTGACAAATTACAAAGAGTTTGCGAATTGAGGGCGGTTCCTTTTCAAAATGTGGCTCTCGCCTTCGCGCCGCGCACATTCGTTCACAAACTGTGCAAGAGTTTCACGTCTTCTCATGATCAACGTAACAGACATGGTGTTTTGGAAGGCTTCCAGATTATGCGGGTGCAACAGTTACGTTGATTCGCAGTGCCGAAGTCCCAGGAATGGAAGGTTGATCCGCGGGGTTGGGATCCTGAGAACAATGTTGACTCATGTCCTCCAACGAGGCAGTTTCCTCAATGGAAATGACTTATAGGGGCCTATGAAGAGGGAGCTTGGAGGGCGGGTTTATTCCAACATCGTTGCTGATTCTTGGGTTTACACTAGTCCTCCTCCTCCTCCTCCTCCTCCTCCTCCTCCTCCTCCTCCTCCTCCTCCTCCTCCTCCTCCTCCTCTTCCGCCCACAGCAGTAACGTCTGGCCCCGTCCCTGGGCTGCCCCCTCCCGCGGCGACCCCCCCCCTCCCCGCCACCCCCACCAGCATCCCCGGCCCCCTACAGTGAAAACGTATAGTAAGGACGCGTGGTAAGGACGCAAGACCCTTGGAGGCCGAAGTTGAAGTATTCTGTCCTACGAAAATTGCTAGGGACGGGCCGCAGAGGCTGAGGCAGGCCAGGACCCAAGGGTACCCTTGAAAAAATCGTTTGTCCTTATTATGCGCGTTGATTGTACCTCGAGGACGTCCAACAAACCACCCAAGAGGGGATGCGCAGACCATGGCCCGAGGCACGTGCGCGGACGAGGGGGGACCAGGGGCCGCACTGAAAACAAGAAGAGGGCCACGAGATCGGGGGAGACATCGTGGCCCCCGCCATGATCTCCGCCCCCCCTTCCCCGCCCCCCCCCCCCCCAACCCTGTCACCGCCCCCCTCGTGCACGCTCCTGACTTCCCCAGGGCTTCGCCCACTGCCCGACCCCACCCCCTGGCAAAGGGAGGGGAGGGAGCACGGCATGGAGAGGGGAGGGGGGATGGGGAGGTGAGGAGGGGAGGGGAGGGAGTGAGGAGGTGGATGCACGGGGGAGGTGGGGCAGGTGCGCTCGCGTCATATCTGACGTCCTACCCCTCCCTCCCATCCCTTACCTTGGCGTAGATTTCCTCTCTATCCGCGCAGTCGGATGTCGCAGCAGGGCATAGCATCACATGGCATAGCATGGTGTTGAAGATCAACGCGTAGCTTGACATAGCATGGCGTGGCGACGCCCCAAATTGGTGGGGGGGCTTCTGCGGCCCAAAAAATTAACGAATCGACACCGGACACCGAATGTGTAATCACGTCCGATGCTTGGTTCGGGGGGCCATTTTCAAGAGTTGATGCCTATATGGCAGGACCGAAAACCATGCCGTGGTATGGCGCTGGAAGTAATGACGCCAACGCTGCAGCGGGAGCACGTTTCGGAACGAGCGGACGCGCGGAAATGAGGCCAGCGATGCAGCGGGAGCACGATTCGGAGGACGCGTAGCCTGACATAGCATGGCGTGGCGACGCCCCAAAGTGGGAGGGGGCTTCATGCCTAATCACTTCCGATTGTTCTTTCGGGGGCCATTTTCTAGATTTTGTGGCCTATTCAGACGGACCGAAAACCATGCCGTGGCATGGCGCTGGAAATAATGACGCCAATGCTGCAGCGGGAGCGCGATTCGGAACGAGCGGAATCGCGGAAATGAGGCCAGCGCTGCAGCGGGAGCACGATTCGGAACGAGCGGCAGCATGAAAGTGAGGCCAGCGCCTCAGCGAGAGCAAGATTTGAAAAACAACCAAGCGAAAACCCAGCTCCCAGGAATCATGTGCCTAAAAAACCGGTACACGGAGGGGGGCCGAACAATCCCCGGACGCCACCATGGGAGAGAGGAGAGTAGTATTCACGCCGTGTGTGGAGGGGGGAGGCACGGGAGGGGGAGGAAGCAGGCGGGGAGGAGCGGGCGGAAGGGCAGGAGGGGGGATGACCAGGGATGGGGGGCCGCGGGGGGCCCCTCCCGCGCGGCTGCTGGAACGCGAAGGCGGCGCCCGCGTCGTGGCCGGGCCCCCCGCCGAGGGCTGCGGCCTGCGGCGCGTGCGCGCGCGCGGCGGCCCACGACTCGCCGTCGCTCGGACGTCCATTTCCCGTGCATTTTTCGGTTTCGTGCGTGTTTTTTGTGCTCGATGGTCCAGGATGGTCCTCGGTGGTCCTCGCCGAGAAAAAAATGCACACGTCCGAGCGATGCCAAGACGAGAGCCGACCCCTGCGCAGACGAGTCGAGGCGAGGCGGCGTGGCGCTGGAAGAGCAGAGCGGCTCCACGAGCGGCGAGCACGCACTTCGGGTGGGCGCCTGGGCCCGCCGGTAGGCCCTGGCCATCGCTCGGACGTCCATTCCCTTGGCATCGCTCGGACGTCCATGAAAAAAATGCACACGTCCGAGCGATGCCAAGGGCCTCTCCCACTGCTTGGAGGGCCTCCAGCCCTGCAGGATCCTGCGAGTTCGGCGTCCTGGCTGAGCCCCGTTGGCGCTGAGCCCCGCTGCTGGAAGAAGAAAAAAAGCGGCGCAAGCGTAGCCTTTGGCGCTCCTCGCGGATTTCTCGGATCCGCGCTGGCACCGCCCCCAGCGCGGAGCCTGGAAATCCGCGCGGAGCGCCAAAAGTTTATGTTTATGTGGCTTCTTCTTCTTCTCCGAGCTACGTGATGAGGGGCAACGATAAGGGGACGTTGGCATAGGGGAGCGGTCATACTGTGAACGAGCTGGGGCAGATGGGTAATTACAGTAACAAGCATCCTCCCTCCCCCCTCCCTCTCTCCTCTGTCCTCCCTCCACTGCCTCTGCCCTCCTCCCTCCTCCCTCCTCCCCCTCCTCCCTCCTCCTGCTCTCCTCCTCCTCCTCATCCTCCCCTCCTCCTCCTCATCATCATCATCATCATCATCATCCTCCCTTCCCCTCCCCCTCCTCCCCTCCCCTCCGCCTCCTCCTCCTCCTCTCTCTCCTCCTCCTCCCCTCTTCATCCTCCATCCGTTTCCTACTTATAAAAAAAAAAAAAAAAAAAACAAAAAAAGAACAAAAAAAAAAAAAAAAAAAAAGAAAAAAAAAAAAAAAAAAAAAGAAAAAAAAAGAACAGGCGCCTCGCTGTCGTATCCCCAGACGTGTCCGTAGGGCGGCCGGGCGTTTCACCTAAGATGTCTCACCATTTATGATCCTGAAGCTTGACGTTTGCAACACTTTCGCGGATTGAAGGCGGGTTGTTTTCAACATGTGGTTCTGGCCTTAGCGCCACGCACATTCGTCTTGAAAGTTTGTCACACTTTCAAGAATGAAGGGCGAGTGGTTTTGAACATGCGGCTCTCGCCTTGGCGCCGCGCGCATTCGTCTGAAAAGTTCGCAGCAGTTTCACGGATGGAGGGCGGGTATTTTTTACAGTGCCATGGCTGAGACGTACACATACAAACTAGTACGATATGTTATCCTTGAAGGTGCGCGTCCGACGACCCGAACATATAGTATACACACCTTGTAGTTGATAGTTTCCCGAGCGGCGTGGCCAGAAATTCCGCCACGCCGCATCTACTATAAGATGTCTCGATGCGCGCGTCGCCGCTGTGGGGGCGACGCGCACATAGTATTTGCATGTTGGGGCGAAGCCGATTAGCGCCGCGCACATTTGCCTTACACGATTGCACGTGCTTCACGGCTGGAGGGCGGCCGGCTTTCAAACTGTGACTCTTGCCGTAGCGCCGCCCACGCTGGTCTTAAAGTTCGCAGCAACTTTTCGGACGGAGGGCGGGTGGTTTTCAACGTGTGGCTATCGCCTTAGCGCCGCGCACAGCCGTCTTGAAATATCGCAGCAAGTTCAAGGATCCGTATGATTGAAGTCCCAACAATGGTGCCCTGGCGCGGTTTGGGATTGTCCAGACGCAGCAGACATGTACATTCGCGACGTTGAAAGAAAAACCAGGATGGTGTTTTGTCGGCGAAGCTTACGATTGTCGCGACGCAACAGTTACGTTGATCAGCGGCGCGTGATGTCCGAAGAACTGTGTGTTGGCACGTCTGAGGATTTTCAAGTGTGCCTCCTCATGAGACACTTCCCGCGATCACAACAAATTCTTGTAGATAACCTCCGCAGAGGGCACGTGGAGGGAGGGTGTATTGCAACACCGTTGATGCGTCTTGGGTTTGCACTGGTCATCCTTCTCCTCCTCCTCCTCTTCCTCGCCCTCCTCCTCCTCCGGCGGGAGCTCCAGAGGGAAAAGGAGGAGGAGGAGGAGGAGGAGGAGGAGGAGGAGGAGGAAGAGGAGGGGCCGAGGATTCCGGGGGCCGCCGTTGTAGCGCAGCGCTCGGCCCGCGCGGGCCGCGCCGCGGCCCTGCGCGCCCTGTGGCGGCGAGACGCCGCCGCGGCGCGACAGGCAGAAAAGGCAGGAGGAGGAGGAGGAGGAGGCGGAGGAGGAGGAGGAGGAGGAGGAGGAGGAGGAGGGAGGAGGAGGAGGAGGAGGGAGGAGAAGGAGAAGGCTCAACGCCCGTTAAAGGGAAGTCAGGGGAGAGAGAAAGGGAAAACTGGGGGGGGCGCCCATCGAAGGAGAACTTTTTGTTCCCAGGCGGGGGGGGACAAGCCCCGCCAGGGCCCGCCGACAGGGCACCCCCCCCCTCAGCCAAAGATATCGTCGGGCTCTGGCTCCGGCCCTGCCCGACGCGCTTGGGCTGCAGCACGGGCGTCCATGGCCCTTCTGCCGAGCTCCTCTGCTTCAGCACGAGTTTCGAAACCGAAACACAAGAGGATGGAGTCGACCCCCAAGCGGGGGGTTGGGGGCGACCTCGAAAAAGGGGGCAACCTGCCAACGGCGCCCGAACCCTCATTCAGCGCCACGCCGAAGTGCGATGCCCACCGCTCTCGGGTGGCCGCGGAGGGGACACGAGGCTCGTCGAGCGAAATGCTCTCATCGGAAGGATGCAAAAGAGCTCGCAGTCGCTTGCGGCTCGTGTAGGCTGAGGCTCCCTTGCTCAAGCGGGGCCCCACGCAGAGACTGCAGAGGCCCCTCTGACGGGGGTGGACTGCGAACCGGTAGCACGTCGTGCAAAATAAAAGCGGATCCCCTCCAGGGACACCCGCCCCCAGAATCGAATGTTCGTTCGCTCGCCATGGCCGCCGAGGGCCAAGTCCGAAATGCTCGTCCTCCCCCGCATCCTCATCCTGCCCCTCTCCAGCTCCCCAAACCTCCGCCGGCTCCTCCTCCGCAGCAGCAGCAGCAGGAAGAGAGTCCAAAGCAGGAGAGGGGGAGAGGACAAGGGACCTGTGGCGGGGCTTCGGGGGCCTCGTGGTCAGGCAGGGGCCCAAGCCCTGGACACAAGTGAGGAGTCAGATCTATTAGTTTAATGGCCTCCAGGCCAGTGTGGTCATGCACATCTTCCGACACCATCTTAGCCGCCAGCCTCGCCGAGAACCTGCACGCCTGGGTAGCCAGAGCCAGGCAACCTTCCAGGAACACCACGTCGTGCTCCTCGGCTTGCGCGAAACTGGCGCCTTTTCTGGCGATATGGTCTGCGCGGGCATTGCCGGCCAGGTCAAGTTCAGGCAGCTTTCCATCCCTCACGTCCACCATCGAGCAATGCGCAGGGACATGCTGGAAAGAAAAATGCTGGAATTCTCCCCGGCCGTGCACGCGGAGCCACAGGTGGGCTCGAGGATTGGTGACGACGGTTGCCTTCCGTGCGTCAGAGCAGCACGATAAGGTAGCTTTACAATCGGCCCTCAACGAAAAATCACCAAGCACGTGCACAGAAGCCATGTATGCAGCGGAATCTTCACCGTCCCCAGCAGTGTTCGTTATCGCAAACTCGGGCGGTACCACACCATAGATGGCCCCTCGGTAGGTACCGTCCGCACCAAAAAACACACAAGCCCATCCGGCAACCCTGAGAGAGGGGAACCGCGCGTGCAGCCCCGACCCATCAGTGAAGACAACCCCGCCGTCCAGGCGGATGGGAAGATCAACCCCTGTGCCTCGCAGGGCCCACATCGGGTCAAAGGCTGGACGACTCACCACGGCACCTGGATCAGGGAAAACACCTCTCGCGAATCTCTCCCGCCAAGCGGGAGGGGCCAGGCCAACCCGATTGGCAGCCTTGGCCAACTCGGCCGATATGTTGTCCCGACGCCATGCTTCGCGGCCGGGGCACTGGTAGCACCTGTGATGGAGAGACCCGCGGGCTTCTCCACACAGCAAGCAAATTGGCGAGACTGTCGCGTCCTGATCGTGCAGGCGGCCCTGCGTCCAATGCGAGCCGGCAACCAGTCCCCGCAGGGTATTCTGCTGGTGCTTCCCCCAGCCCTGATCCCAATCGCAAAACAAGCTCTCAAGCACTGGCCGCCGAAAGATGGGGCCAACCCAGCAATGCCGATCTTGCAACAGAAGCGCTCGAACGTCGGACGCCCGCCGCGCTGAAAAAGCAATCTGGTCGGCCAAGCAGGCCGGCGAATAAAACTTGAGATCCCACTCCCGGCCCCCGTCGTCCACAGCCAAAGTGGCCCCCCGAAATCTCCATCCCGCGCGAGGGGCCGAAATCAGCATGGCAGAAACAGGATCCCGGCATGAGACCCATGGGCGAGGCTTGGCCGCTTGATACACTCCGTTTTGGAAGAGAGTCTCAAGGACGCCCGCCGTGAGGAGGCCATCCCGTATAATCTCTCCATATTGTTTTACAGAATCAACAGTGGCGATGACCAGCGGGTCGCGGCGCCACCCTTGCCTCGAGCAGCGCATAAAAAGTGCGGTCGAGGCGCCTCGGGGCAGCCGCCCCTCCGCATGGGCAGCCATCACTCGCAGCTGGTGCAGTCGTGTGTCCGCGACCCCATGTACGCGCGATTCCCAGAGCGCCGCAGCTGTCGGGCCCGCTCTGTGCACCTGGGACACCTTAGCACCTCCTTTCTGCAAGAGCTTGAGCCTCAACGCGCGACTCCGTGCAGAGAGAAACCTATCAAGATGAGTGGACACTCTGCGGTGCCGCCCGTCGGTGGCGCCCCCGCCCAAGTCTCTGTGGAACTGGGAGCGGGCCGCCAGCTCCATGGGCCATTGCTCACACCGACTGCGTGCCAACTCGCTAAAGCTGGCGAGAAATCCGGCCTTATTTCAAAATATGGGCAAATCCTTGCTGCCCACTTGCTCCACGACGCGGTTGAATGCAAGAGGCAACTGCTTGGACACAGTTTCCATGCCTCCCACCGCGTGGAATGAAACATCATCGATAACATTCTTCAAATTTACAATCGGAGCAGCCGCCGCTGCCTCTCGAAGAAAGGCTGCGAGCAGCACTTTGGCTAACGTCGTGGCGCACGAACATCCTGCTATCGCAGTCCCGTTCGCCTCGAGAGGCCTGCTGGTGCACCCCTGGAGGACCGCGCGCCGAGGGGCCCGATAGACGCAACACAGAGCCCTCAGGAAGGTGTCAGGGAAACCCACGTGGGCCGCAGCGGCCAGGATTTCGCGGTGCGAGATGTTTTCATACAACTTCTTTAAATCTAAAAATGCAGATCCTGATTCTAAAGTGCGCAGCCGCGCAAAGGAGGACAATGCATTGTGTAGCCATGCGCTTTTGTCGCATGACGTGGCTCGGCTTTGGCCCCAGAAGTGGCTGGACCCCAGAGATGTTTCCCACAGTGCGCACTCTCGAAATCGAATTTTGGACCACACCCGAACCCACAACGGAAGAAGGCCAATCGGCCTGACGCCGCCTGTGGGCTTGTCAAGGAAAACAACCAGCACGAGCCACAAGGCAGTTACCTGAGGATCATTCTCCCAAGAATTCAGAACGTCTGCGAAACGCTGCGCGAACTCCTCTGGGAACTGCTTCAA
>CAUYUJ010014498.1:0-2500 GCA_963575745.1 Prorocentrum cordatum
GAGGGAGGCTTGGGCGGCTCCGTGCATCTCGAGCCGTCTTGGAGCGGTCTTGGGGGGGGGGCATCTTGAGGCAGCTTGGGCTATCTGAGCCATATTGGAGGTCATCTTGGGCCCTCTGAGGCCGCTCGGGGGCCTCTTGGGGGCCTTCGGGTGAATCTGGGAGGCCTCTTGGGGTTTTGTGGGGCGTTATGTGGGCCTTTTGGAGCTCTCTTGGGAACCCTTGAGGCCCTCTTGGGGCAATCTTGGAGGCCATCGATCAAAAGAGGGTGCTCCTTTATCTCCGTCCCCCCTTTCGTGGGCCACGATCATCGTGAGTGGTGGCACAAATTGGCTTTCCCAGGGGCCGCAACAAAAAAAAAAAAAAAACGTTCTAACTCGTCGCGGCCCCTCCCAAGAAACCTCAGGGAGGGGAGGGGGGTCCCTTCACCGAAGGGAAGAGGGGTTGTGGAAAGAGACCCTCCTTAAACCACCTGTCGCCCAAAGGGCTGGTGGGATTGGAGAATCCATTTGTTTTCGAAGACCTAGCCTTTTTCTCGCCGATGGTTCTCACAGGCCCGAGGCTCGTCCAATTACACTCTCTATCTGCTTCATCACCCACATCTTGCTGCTGCTCTATTTCCTCCCCCTCCTCATGGGAGTTCTCCCCGGGACGAACGACTTAAGCTTCGGATGCCCCCAGACTCCGTGATCGCCCCGCCCCCCTGACCGCAAGGCCACAACCAATCTTCAAAATGCTCGGAGGCGGGATTCAAAAAAAACGGAGGCTGTCACAGGCATCCAGGGAGCTTCAACAAGACTCCCGAAGGCCCGTTCCTAACCCCCACATTTCGAACATGCCCCCCCAAGCGCACATTCGGCATGATGTTCCCGACGGCGTGATGGCGATGATGATGCTTGGCAAGGATGATAATGTTGTTGCTGGTGATGATGCGGATGGTGATGGTGATGATGGCGATGCGGAGGACGGTGAAGATGATAATGTTGACGATTACGACGACGACGATGATGATGATGATGATGATGATGATGATGACGTTGACGATGGCGATGCTGTTGTTGTTGATGATGATGATGATGATAACGATGATGACGATGGTGATTCTAATGGCTTTCCTTATGGCAACGATGCTGCTTACACTGATATGCGGTTGATGATGCTGATGGTGATGATGATGACGATGGTAATGATGATGATGATGATGATGATGATGATGATGCTGATGATGATGATGATGATGATGATGATGATGATGATGATGATGATGATGACGATGACGATGACGATGACGATGACGATGGCGATGATGCAGATGATGTTGGTAATGAAAATGACGCTAGCGATGATACTGATAATCATGATGACGAGGAAAATTATTATGCTGATGATGATGAGGATGATGATTGATGGGTTTTTGGCTTACCATTTTGCACGGGAGTCTGGCTGGGAATGTTTGAGGGAGCGCGACGGTTTCTTCCGTGGTTGTCTGGGTTCAAATTGGGCCAACACGGCTGTCGGCGCAACACCCCCTCTCCGTCGCGGCGGCACTGCTGTAGAGGAGGCTTGCCCTCCTCCACCCAGAGCCGCCGCCACCGCGCGGGCGTGGTGCCATGCGCCTGGGACGCTGCCGGCGTTTGCGGCGAGGGAGTGCATGCGCCAGAGACCGGAATTCCTGGATCCGCCCACGCGGGCGTCGGGTCCCGCTCGCGAGCGGATGCGCTACCCCTGGGCTCTGGTGTCGCCATTGAAACTCGCTGAGCCACGGCCTGACGCCTGAGGGGGCGGGGGTTCTGGCTCGCCGGGCCGAGGGCCTCTGGGGCTGCACCGCCGCGCCCAGCAGAGGTACGTCAATCCAGAGAGTCGCTTCAAAATCTGGGCGTGTCGCGGGGGCGACGTTTGACCAAGGGAGTGTGACCAGTTCGGTCTCAGCGCTCGTCGTGTGCATGGCCCTCGCGTTGGCGCAGCCGACTGGGGCCCCGCCGCGAGCCGAGGGCCTTTGGAGCTGCAGCGCTTCAGCCAGCAGGCGTACGACAATCAAGCGTGTGGTTTCAAGATCTGAGCGTGTCCCCGGGGCGGCGCTTAACCACGTGAGTGCGACCAGCAAACGCACGACAATCAAGCGTGTCGCTTCGAGGTCTGAGCGCATCGCTGGGGCGGTGTTTAACCACGGGAGTGCGACCAGTACGGTCTCTGCGCTCGTCGTGTGCGTGGCCCTCGCGATGGCGCAACCGAGTCGGGCCCCGCTGCGAGCCTGAGGCCTCGGGAGCTGCAGCGCCGTATCCAGCAGGCGTGCGACCATCACTCTTGCCGCTTTAGGATCTGAACGTGTCGCTGGGGCGGCGTTCAACCACGGGAGTGTGACCGGTACGGCTTCTACGTTCACGTGTCAGGAGCCTTGAGACGGGGGTCAATGCAAACGGGGGTCAGCCAGGGCGCCAGGTCCTGCAGGATCCTGCGAAGACCCCCTCTGGCTGACCCGGGTTGGCGAGCCGCTCGTGGCCG
>CAUYUJ010014498.1:7500-15000 GCA_963575745.1 Prorocentrum cordatum
TGATGGGGATGACAATGATTGGTGACGACGATGATGATGACGATGATGATGACCATGATGATGATGATGATGATGATGATGATGATGATGATGATTATGATGATGATGCTGATGATGATGATGATGATAATGATGAGAACGAAGATGATGATGATCATCATCACGATGATTATCATCAGGATGATTATCATGATGATGATGATGGTGATGATGATGATGATGATGATGGTGATGATGATGATGATGATGATGATGATGATGATGATGATGGTGGTGGTGGCGATGCTCATGATGATTCTGGTGATGGTTATGGTGACGGCGATGAGAATCAAACTGAACATGTGGACGGAAACTGTCACCCTGGCGCGTAACAGTGGTTACCTTAGGCCCACCTTTCCCCCCCCCTCTGGATAACGTTAGCGATCTTACATGCTTGTTGTTTGTTTGTTTGTGTGTGTGGGGGGGGCAACACGTGCGCAAATTACGGCGAGCGCAGCGCATCCCCGTCCCGACGTGCCCCGCCCCGCCCAAGCGCTACCGTTACCCAGGGCGCCCGCCCCTCGCCCTTCTTGGGCAATCCACCGCTGCGCGGGAAGAGTGAGATGCCATATCGCGGGAGTGGGCCTGGCCTGGAGGTGGCAGAGAGGACGGGTACGCCTACGGCACTCGCTTGTGTATGGTAGTATTGAACAACTTGAACAACTTTTGCTGGCGACCCCCCACCCTGCGCTAGAACGAGAGCGCGCGCGATGGTATGCAGAGCGAGAGAAAGGGAAAGTGCAAGCGCGCGCGAGAGAATGAGAGAGAATAACGTAACGAGACGCACAGAGAGAGAGAGAGAAAGAGAAGGGGAGTGATAGGCACGAGTCGTTATATATGTATGTACTCAGATGTGCAAACGTAACAGAATACACAGACAGCATTGGTGTGCTTAGAGAGTGGGGCATTAGGGAGAGAGAAAGAGAGAGAGAGAGAGAAAGAGAGAGAGGGAGATAGAAAGAGAGAGAGAGAGAGAGAGAGCGAACGAGAGGACTAAGGACGTATAAAGAGAGAGAGTGCGAGAGAGAGAGAGAGGGAGCGAGCAAGGTGCAGGAAGTTGAGAGTGTACAACAGAGGAAAAACGGGTTACGCTAAGCGCGCTAGCGCCACATCTGTCATCCGACCCCTCCGGCACATCCCTTCTAGTTGTGTTGAACCCGATTCTGTCCATTGGCAAGGATGTCCTTGAAGATCGTCGTGTCAGCTGCACGATCTGACACATCATGTCTTGTCAATTCGGCATTGGAAGACTGTCGGATGAGGAGCCGGAAGAGTTACTGGAAGGAGGAACACAAGAAGAGCAGGAGGGGGCAGGATGAAGGAGGAGGAGAAGGAGAGGACGGGGAGGAGGAGGAGGAGGATGAGGAGGAGGAGGAGGAGGAGGAGGAGGAGGAGAGGAGGACCAGGAGCAGCATGAGCATGAGGAGTAGAATGATCAGGGGAATGCGGAGGAATGGAGAGGAGGAGAACGCCAACGACGAGGATGGGCGAGAGCATAGAGTATCTCATGGCCTGCAGCCCCCACGGGCAAGCATAATACTTGCTGCCCTTTCTCGGGGAAGCCACTGACTTAGTTTTCTCTGGTAGGGTTGATAGTGCAGTGATGCTGTTGACATTGCGTTTGGGACCCATCTGTCTTCGCCATCCGCCCCAGGTTTCGGAACTTGTGGAGTTGCCTCCGCGGTTGATGCCTAGTGAGCGCAGCCATCCTCCTTCCTGGAACATCAGTTGTTCATGGTGGCATGTATTTTGGTTTACAGGGCATGAGCAGACCAAACACGTAACCTCACGATGTCCGAGCTTGCTGGAACAGTATTGCTTGCATCAAGCTTGTTAAACATTCGCATGGAAGGCACAAGCCATGTTAGCCAGTTGGAAGCAACTCCCTCAGACTGCTTTCCTTATCCTCCTCCTCATCATCCCTTTTCTTCGTTCCTCCTGCCCTCTTCCTCCCTTACGAGGCTCATCCTCCTCCTCACGATGGCATTCAAAGGTCCACCTAGAGCCCCCCCTCTCCCAGATGCGCCAGAAGCCATCCCGGGAGGAGCTGGCCAAGACTTTCAAACACATTCTTGCCCCCCTGCTTCAGTTTTGCCCATCCCCCTCTCCACCTCTCCGACCAGACCGAGGGGAGGAAGTCATTTAGAACCACCCAAACCTGGCAGAGCCTAATGCTTTAATCTCCCTTGTAGCCTTTACCCTCCTCAGCCCCTCTTGCGGGGTCCACAAGAAGTATCCTCAAGCCCAGATGCCTGTCCTCCCTGCTCCCTGAAGTGCGGCAGGCTCTTCCAACCCCAACCCGCCTTCCTGTCCACTCCGCCGGGATGGCTTGGGAAACAGTATCGCGCGGGCCGAGTGGGAGGGCCGACGCGTAAACTCGCTTCCCTCGCGTTGCGGCCAGCGTCGGCTTGACGCCCTCCTGCGCCGTCGCAACCGATCCTCCCTCTCTCCTCTCTCTGATCCGCCGCCCTCCCCCCTCCTCTTCCTCTTCTGTTCGGCACAGGGGCCGCGGTGCCCTTCACTCGCGCTCCCGCGCCGCTCTCTCGCAGGCGCTTGCTCGGCTCAAGGGGGTCTCTCCGACGCCACCTCGGAGAGCTAGGCTGGCGGGTGCAGGAAGGGCTGTCGCCATCCCAGACTCCGCTGCGTCGGGAACAGGAAAACGACGGATGGTGTTTTGGTCACTCCCGGAACCCAAGCACTTGCAAGTGAAGAAGCCAGCCCCGGGGAAGGAATCGAGACCTCCAGCGGCCCACGTCGTAATAACAGAAAACGCGACGCCGGAGGTCTGGGACGGGGAACGGGGTGGCGAGCCGAGCATAATGGTCCATCCTCTTCTTGGCTCCTGCTCATCCTCCTCTTCGCCCCTCATCCAAGCCCTATCCTCCCCCTCCTGCTCCCTCTGCTCATCCACCTCCTCCTCCCACTCCTCCCACTCCTCCCACTCCTCTTCCTTCCTCTTACCCTGACCCCTCTGCTGCCTGACAACGGTGCCGGACTGAGCCGAGCCGAGGTCGTGGCGCCGCCCTCTCGGCATGCGAAGGGCATGGCCGGGTCCTCACGGCCTTGGCGCGTGGGGAGCGCTGGCAACGCGAGACCGAGTCAGCAGGTTCACCAGTGGTGTTTGCGTTTGGTCCGACAGTTGCGAGAGCTCTTCCTTCCCCTCGCTCGCTCCCTATCACGAACGGACAACACACACACCCATACCCGTAGTGGGATCTGAGAAAGGAGGATTTGCTATGGGTATGGGTGCGGGCTGTCGGACCGAGAGGAGGCTCCTGTTCGAGCGGTGACCCCCATCCAATGGATACGTGGCGTTGATCCGTCATCCCAGCGCTTCACAAGTTGAGCCCGTGGCAAAATAATAGAGACAAAAGGCAGGCAGCGAGTTCACGAATGAGTGAGCCGTCAGGGCAAGGCCGACAAAACCCCGCGCGGCTTCCATAGGACGCCCCCAGCCGCCTCGCCAGGGAAAGGCGGCCCTTCACAGCTGCGACAGCGCGCTGGGCGTGGACCCCGACTCCACAGCCCAAAGAGCCTCCCCGCCAAAGGCTTCAGCGAGTGGTGTGTCGGCAACCCCCTCAGCATGATGAGGCACAGCCCCGTCCATCCAGCAAGAATTCCCTGTGCTACCGGTTGATGCAATCAGCGGTGGTGCGCTCAGGGGCGTGGGGCTCTGTCAGAAAACGCGGTCGCGAGCGGTCGGTCGTGCACCCCCCCCGGCACGGCACGACGTTGTCGGCGGCGAGTCAGCAGAGGCCTTCAGCTCTCCATCATAGCCCTCCCTCCCCGCAGCCCCCGAGCGCGAGGAGAGTGGGTCGGGTTGGTGGCGGAGGCGCGGGCGGCGGCGGCTCGCCACAAACCCTGCGAGAAAAATTCCCCGTCTGACACTGTGCGAGAGCCCACGCCATCCTCCCCCTCTTTCCTCCTCCTCCCACCTCCCCCCATGTTCCTCTGGCCTGCAGCGGCCGCGCCGCACCTGTGTCGCCCAGCCTCGAGTCCTCGAGTCCTCCGCCTTATTCATCCTCCTCCTCCTCATCGCTCATCCTCGTTCCTCATACTTTCCGCTCCTCGTCGTCGTCGATCTCTTCTTCCGCCTCCACATTCACCTCCTCCTCCTCTGCCCCTTCCTCCTCTTCCTATGTTTCTGCCCCCTTTCCTTATTCCTCCCCTGTGATGAGAAGCAGTTTCGCACTACGACACGAAAGTGATGTAGACGTGAATGGATATGCTGATGTTATTTCTTCTGTTTCTACGCCGTCGCCCTCGCAATCAAACACCGCATAGTTGTGCACATGTCTGTTTCTCATACATCGTCTTGTCCCTCCCTCCTCCCCTTCTCTCTCCTTCCTTCATCTCCCCCTCCCTCCCCTCCCCTTCTCCCTTCTCCTTCTCCTTCCATTGTCCTTCCTCCTCCCCCGCTCCTTATTCCACCCCCCTCCCCTTCTCCCTCCTCCTTGTCTGCCCTCAGCGAGCGCGGGCGGGCGGGCGGGGGGAGGGGCGATGTCTTGGGGAGGAGGAGGAGGAGGAGGAGGAGGAGGAGGAGGAGGAGGAGGAGGAGGAACGATATGATGCAATGGGAAGAGGTGGCGGAGGCGTGAGGGAGAAGCAACACGGGAAGGAGGAGCGGCGGGTGGACCAGAGAGGAGGAGCATTATGAGGAGGAGGAATAGGAGGAGGAGGAGGAGGAGGAGGAGGAGGAGGAGAAGGGGGGGACGAGTAGGTGTAGGCGGAGGAGGAAGAGGAGGAGGAAAAGAAGGAGGAGGAGATAAAGCAGGTGTTCGAGGTGGATTCCGACATGCGAATTTCCCCTATGGCGCACCACGGTAGCATGAAGATGCACAGGGGCAGGGCGTGGTCAAATTGCTCTCGTGGCCATGCCCAGGCTTTTCTTATGCCCCAGTGGAACAGCGCATACCCATCCCTTCTTGCTGCCTGTCTTCGCTGTCTACTTTCGACGTCGCAAGCTCTGCGGGCATATTCGAAACCACTGCCAGACCTCAGGCATGCTGTGTCCGATGGATCGGAGCACGCCGACCGAGGTGCCTTTCTTCCAGGGTCGTGGAGCGTCTTGGCCCCAATGCGCGAGCAGAGGCCAGGGCGCCGAAGGAAACGCCGTTCAGGTGCTCGGATGGACAGGGCCAGCGCTCACGGACGCCAAGCATCTGACGAAGCGCCACGCGGAGCATTCCCCCAGGAAGGACGTCGGGCATCGCCGTGTAGCGTGCCCTGCAGCAGTGCGCCCGCGGGGGGTGCTGGAGATTCGAGTGGTGTTGCTGCACTTGGACAGCGGACGGGACGATGACCATCTCCACTGCTGGAGGACACCCTCTTCCCAGACATCAGGCGTCTCGAAAAAATCGAGACGGAGGCTGTTCGTCGTTTTCGGCCTCTCGGGGCCCTCGCCGGGCCTCGGGACCGTCAAAAAACGACTCGGGATGAAAAACCGGTCCCGGGGAAGTGGTCGGGAGGTCGGGGGCCCGCGTCTCGAAAAAATCGAGACATCGGATGTCTGGGTTAAACTCGTACGGAATTCTTCAGGCGGGGTAGCCCTATGGGATCTCTCAGGTGCCAGACGGCGGCGGCGGCGCCCCGAAGCCGGGTCAAAACCAAATGAAAGGGACAAGTTGGGGGTCTTAAGGGCCCGCCTCGAGCACTCCGAGGAAGGCCACCGAGGCGCCCAAGAGGTCTGCAGGACGCGCCCCAGGGATCGTATCAGAGCGTGCTGGACGCACCCCAAGAATGGTAGGGATGTTTGGTAGGCCAAGGGGCGCTTTTGAATCACATGACCTCCCGGGGCCCCTAGAATGCGAGGTAGCCCCTCATCCCTAAGAAGCACACGCATGTCCTTACATGGAATACAGACGACTTTTTCCAACAACAGTTCCTTGATCGACCCCGGATGTGCCCCAGCATGGGGCATGTGTTGTGCCTGTGCACGCGCGCATGATGTTGTGCCTGTATGTGTGTACTGAGTTGTGTGTGCGTGAGTCCTGCGCGGCCTACCAGCTTGCAACGCCAGGTGGAATTGAACTAAGCGTGCCCCCGCCTTAGTACTCGTGACGGTGCCACCACTTCGACGTTGGAGAAAAAACGAGTCGGTGCGCGCGGGTCAGAGGCAGCACTGCGCCGCACGGCGCATCACGGAACGGCGTACCACGGCAGCGAACGCCACAAAAGACGGCTTTGTTTAATGCCGCCTCGCACTCGGTTGCCAACTGTTTTTTCCGCGGCGACTTCAGGAAATCGAGCTTCACGGTATTTTGCATGGGACCCACCCGTTCACGGTTCGGTACTACGTGGCCCCACGCGTGGCACCTCAAAAGTAGCAGTTCATGGCAGCAGTCTTTAGCAATCTTGGCACGGCCCTACACACATGGCATTTCAGGGCATGTGCGTTCTGAGGCATTATGTTTTTCTCCCATGTCGCGCATATTGTTTCGGTGATGTACAACACCATGAAGGTTCAATCGATGTTCGTTGCTCGGGGAATTTCGGATAACGTTGTTTAATCAAGCTCTTGGCGGCATCCCGCGTGGCACCACACGGAACGACATGGCGTGCCACCGGGTGGCAAATTCAGGTTCAGTGGCAGCCCGCACCGCGCAACGGCATTGAAGCAGGCAGCCAAGCCTAACCAGGTGGCAACCCACACGGCACCCGACGACCCAGCATGGCTCGCTAGGGCGCGCCGAGACCATTGGCGGGCAAGCACCCCTTCGGGCTTCGTACACATTTGGGGTCCACGAACCCCGTGGCAGCCCGGGACGACTTCCACACAGCCCAGCGTCGTACGGCTCCAGGCAAACACGCAAGCCAGCACACCACCACCGCAGTCTTCACTGCAACCAACACTGCACCACCCGGCACTACATGGCGTGATTTTGATGGCACGAGCCACGGTGCCGTCTCACGCCCATTAGCACCGCTCTGCGCGGCGCGACTGCACCCAACGTCTGATAGATGAGCATCCCCGTTGCCTGGTCGGCCAGATTTTGGTTGTCTGTTTAATTTTGTGACGGCAGGGCCCTGTAGAGCGTTTCTTGATTGGGGAGCCTTTTGCGGCACCGCTCACACAGCACCATACGGCGCCGCGCAGTCCAGCTGCGACCTGAGGACTGCCCGCGGCGCATTGCACTGTGCCAAAGTACACCGCGCGACACGGCACGAGCCGTCGTTGGGCAAGGTCGCAGGCATTTCTTGCGCATATTGGGCAGAACTCGCTGTCGATATCGCCGCGGACGTTGTCAATTTGGGACAGAAGGCCGCCTGTCCAACAGCGGCCGCTGTCTCTTTTGGACAACATGTGTTGTTGGGTCTCGTACCAATTTCGAGCTTCCAGAGTTGTGTGGCAAGCACATTCGACTTCGGAGCACGCTTCACCGCGCCATTCGACGCCACGTGATGGCGAAGGGCATTCCGAGCCGCAACCGTCGGACGTCGGAGGTCCATCGGCGACACGTC
>CAUYUJ010014498.1:22500-62500 GCA_963575745.1 Prorocentrum cordatum
TGAAGATACAGATGAATATGATGATGATGCTGATGCTGATGCTGCTGCTGATGATGATGATGATGATGATGATGATGCTGATGCTGATGCTGATGCTGATGCTGATGATGATGACTGAGGGACCTGCCACCAACATGCAAATTAACAGGTGTCAGGCCACGGCGAGCGAGCTCTCAGGTGGCATGCGCCGCCGTGCATGATCGTGCTGTTTCTGTTGATGATCAGTATGATGCTAACTTTGGTTATGATTGTGATATCGGGGGCCTTCTTGGAGCCACCTTGGGCCACCGTCGACGCTGCATACCCTCGCCAGGAGCCTCGTGCAGACCCCTTGAAGGCAGTACGGACAGGGATAAAGCTCTCCACGAAGATGGAGACGGGTGCTTCTGCCACCTCTTGCCTCGTCTGGCTGGGCCTCTCGCCTGTCAGCGCGCACGGTGAGACCCGCCGACAACGCTCGAGCTAGCAGGTGACAGGTTCCCGTGGCGAGCTAACAGGTGACAGGCGCCTTGGGCTAGCTAACAGGTAACGGCCTCCCGACGAAGAAGTGGAGGAAGGGTGGTGGGCGGCAGAGCGGTACAGAAGGCGCGAAGATGAGGAGGAGTAGGATGAGGAGGAACAGGAGAACGTGGTGGCTGTCGGGAACAGGGATGAATCATATAGCACACGTGTAAGTAAAAATGTGATTCACCCTCCTTACCGGGTTCGTGGGTCACACAATTCAAGTTATTTATGCCCAGGCGCGTGTCATAACAGATTTGGAACTCACAACAAGATACAATCGTGTTGTGCGAAGTTTAAAAAGGGAGTTGCGTACAAAGGAGGAGGAGGAGGAGGAGGAGGAGTTGGAGGAGTTGGAGGAGTTGGAGGAGTTGGAGGAGGAGGGGACGGAGGCGGGCGCGGGTGAGCAGAAGGATGAGCAAACGGAAAAGGAGGAGGATGCGGAAGAAGGAGGACGAGGACGAACAGCAGCAGCAGGAGCTGAAGATGAAGGAGTGGGAGGAGCGTGAGGACCAGGGGAAGGTGGACGAGGGGAAATGATGGGGGCCACAACGATGCAAAAGTACTCGGGTCCAGAACAGAAGCCCGCGGTAGGGCGAGAGAGCCTTCCTGAACGACAGGATCAGAGCGCCGATCAGAAACTGAGGCCGACGCTGCAGGGGGCGCACCATTTTGAAATTTTTAGCAATCGGATTGTGCAGAACACCAAAAAGTTCACCATTGGCCAATCCTGCGTCGTAGAAGCCGTCACTGGAGAGAGCGAGGCATCTTCCGGACAGTGTCAGGGGGCCCAAGAGAGTAGTATTCATAGTGTGTAGTTGTGGAGATGGAGGGTGAAGAGAGGGGAGGTGGAGGAGGAGGAGGAGGAGGAGGAGGCGGCGGAAAAGAAAAAGGACGAGGAGGAGGGGCGAGAGAAAGGAGGGCTGAGGGGGAGGATGGGGGGGGGGGGAAGAGGAAGAGGAGAGGGAAGACAGGAAGGGACAAGCCAGATGCACAAGCGTCATTTCTGTAGAGTTCCACTCTATTTGCGCAGTCGGATGTCAAACAGGGCAGTGATCCCGAGAGGGTACGCGATGCATGGTATAGCGCGGCATAGCATGGCATCGCGTCGAGAAGCGGTTCATTTGGACAACAAGGTCAGTGGGAACTAGACACGACAGGTCGGGAAATGCAAATGGAGGGTCTGGAAAGGGGGAAGCGCAAAATGAGGTCAGCATTGCAGCTGGAGCACGATTCCAAAGGGACAAATCCGCGCAAATAAGACCAGCGTTGCACTGGGAGCACG
The DNA here is from genome assembly GCA_963575745.1 of Prorocentrum cordatum. Taxonomy (NCBI): domain Eukaryota; class Dinophyceae; order Prorocentrales; family Prorocentraceae; genus Prorocentrum; species Prorocentrum cordatum. The sequence goes on from CAUYUJ010014498.1 coordinate 24,287, forward strand.
ATTTGGAAGGACTGAAGCGCGGAAACGAAGCCAACGTTGGAGCAGGAACGCGTTCTGGAAAATAACGAAACAATGGAATGAGGTCATCGCTACAGCTGGAACACGATTTGGAAAGATTGGGCATGGGAAGATGGAGCCAACCTTGTAGCGGGAGCGCCATTCTGAAAGCATTAAACACGTTCGGGTTCGAAAAACACATGTGAATTTTCAATTCGGCGGCATCCGCTGTGTAAAGCATTATACCCGGAGAAGGCCAGGACACCTCACCACCGTCTTCGGTGGAGAGGAAAGTAGTATCCGTATTGTGCAATTGCGGAGGGAAGGAGGAGGAGGCGGAGGAGGAGGAGGAGGAGGAGGGAGGTGGTGGGCAGTATCTCGTCAACTGTTCATGTCTCGGTGAATTCCAATAGACCGCTGTGCGGTTAGACCGGGGAGGGGCCCCTCAAGTGAGTTATAAGTCGGCACCCGGCAACGACTGGTTATCAAACCAGGGACACCATGGATAGCGGTAAGATCGAGAAGCCTGACGAATGCATCCCGAAGATGAAGTGCTCATAGGCACGGGTCCGACGAGTGAGAGATAAGACGCCTCAGCCCGCACGCACACACACACACACAGGAGGAGCGCGAAGGAGAGGGATAGCGAGAACACGGAGGACAGCACAGGAGGACACGAAGGGCAGAGGGAACAGAAAGTCGGAGCAGGCGGAGAAAAGTGTAGTGATTCAAAGAGGGAGGCCTCAGCACCTAGGTCAGACCTCAACCCTTACCTGTCCTGCGAATGGCGACAAAAAAACGATTCGAGGCATGTAGGTGTTACACTCCTCCATTGCCTGAAATTGTCACTGCCACATCGCTGCCGGCGACACGAGCATAGGCTGGCACGCTCATCAGGCAAGGATTTCACACTCAGGCTATGGAGTCATTGTTCCCAGCATCAGGATCATCATTCTCCATATCAGTAGTCTCAGCGTCTCGCGCGTCGTCGTCCAGATTGTTGCTAATAGGATGCCCGCGACGGGCTCGGGCGATGCGGACAATAGCGGAGTGGAAGATCCGTTAAACGACTGCTTCATCCCTGACCCTCGCACTGTCAAACGCAGGGGGTATGGCAAAGGCACTCTGCCCTGACACGTCCAGGCGTATCGACCCGCTGATCTCCTGGAAGCTTACCTGCAACTGGGACCACTGCTACAGTACAGGCTGAAAATTCAGCATCCAAGCAGCTTGTTGTGCACCCGCAGCCCGTTCGGGGACGGCGTGTCGCCATGCTTCTGCGCATGGATCGATGATCCGCTCCTGAAGAATACGTAGTTGATCAGCCAGTGATGCGGAGAGGCTGAGCCTTTTGGAGTTGCTCGAGTCGCTGGGACGCACCAGGGCATCTGATCCGTGCGCGCGAGGCGTTGTCCCCATGATTGGGCAGCGGCACCCCACTTCGCAGCCAATGGAAGATGGCTGGACGCGAGCCGCTGTCTGACATATTCCACTTCTTCTGGAATGGACCCGCGTGGCATCTGTATCTGTTGAAGGGGGTCGCCCAGCGGTAGGTTACCTCCGAAGCTTCCTGGGAGGACGACGAGGAGCCCCATTTAAGGAGGGCAAGGCCCATCGTGAGGAGGATGCCACGGACCCAGCAGCAGGGCGGGTGGAACGAGAAGCGCAGGGGAGCCATAACATGACGACGCCGAAGTGGTAGCACCCTTGACGTCCCTGCCCAAGCTCCTGGGATGCACATCAGGCCAGGCGGGGAATACGTCTGGCAGGTACAAGTGCGACCCATCCAAGCTCGGTACAACTGCTCGATGTCCAACTCGGGCTCTGGTACAAGTGTGACCCATCCAAGCTAGCATCTGCGCAACCGTCTTCTTATGTGTCTCCATTTCTCGAGCTACATACGGGCGAACGGGAAACCTATGCAACCAGCATCAGCAAATGAAGGCGGCCAGATCGTAGTTCGATTGCACCAGGTCGCCCCTGTAGTGCGGGTGGCGGATGAATCTGAGCAATGTGTCGAAGTCGAAGGGTCGCTTACAGAGCTCAATATGAACACCAGCGTGCAATGAAAGGCGCGGGTTTGTGCCGCATCCCCAAGTCAAGCTATGCGCATGCATATCGGAGATGGTCATACTGGCATCGTTTGTTAACGCTACGGGGCCAAAGTATAGGACTGCACGAGTATTCATGTCAAGAGCTCCCTGCTCACGAATCATGGCCTCCTTGTGCAGCTTCAGCTGCTCGTCCCATTCGTCCTGGCCCAGGTACCTAAGCAGCTTAGCGGCATCCACCTGGAGTGCCTTCGTCGAGCGTTGCGCCTAGATGTGAAGGCACGCCGACAGATCTCGATCGCCATGTCCACTGCAGGTTTGCCCACGTTCTCATGACCATCTCGAGCTGCTCGCTCAGCCACCCGCGGTTGGAAAGCAGCGTATGCCAAGAAGTGAGCAATGTACGGCCGCTCCGGGCCCGCGTCCGTCAGAAAGGGAAACCTTGCTGCGGGCACTGCCTGGACTCGAGATCCTCAAAATTTCACCAGGCGTGGGGAGAGCAAATACACGGGATGCGTCACCTGCATAACCAAGATCGTGCTACACTGCACCAATGACACAGCACAGCACGTTGAGAGAGAAAACATAGACATGTGCGGGTCGCGCGCCGAGCCAGACGGGTGCCCGAATGAAGGGGGGAATTGAGCGCTGGGTAGGGAGGTACACACGGTCCCATGGCCGCACAGGATGTGTGAAGGGGCCTGTGCCAGGGCGCCTGAGGACGGAGGAGGAGGAGGAGGAGGAGGGAGCAGGAGGAAGAGGAGGGAGAGGGGGGGGGGGGGAAGGAGGGCAAGGCTTGGGGCACGGTGGGGGGAGTGCAGCTCTGGCAGACCAGGCGCCCGAGAGCTGCCTCCTGGAGCCGCCCCCGCGCCTGCTGGCGGCGCTCGGCCGACCGCTGTCGGCGCCCTCCTCCCCGCGCCCGTGCCCTCGGCTCCACTGGCGCAGAAGATTCTGGACGGCCTGCCTTTCAGTGGAAGCCCATGCCAAGATACACCCTGCTGTTTGGGTCTCTTCGGTCTGCCTTCTTGCTGCTTGGGTCTTCTCTTCGTCGTCTCACGAACGGGTGGGCATGGCCATCACTTTGCACTGCTCGGGACAGGGGTCCCGACCACCTCTTCTAGGCTTGCTTGGTGGAGTCATCGTTCCATCAGTTGGGAGGCTGACAGTTTTCATCATGAAGCGTTTTCTCGATAGAAAGAAACGTCCTGCTTGCTTCCAAGGTGCCCTGGGTTTCTTGGGTTTCTTGGGTTTCGATGGTTCTACGATGAGAAACGTGACGTCCACATACAACACATCAGCGGACATCCTGGGTGTCTCAGGGTTGGGTTTCTTGTGCAACGTTTCTTGTGGTCGAGTTCCTACTGCGACCTCAACTTGCGATTCAGATACCGCCCTCTTCGGTGAAACCGTATCGCTGTCCGTCTCCTGGAAGTGATGCTCCGCACCCCGACCTCTCCGACCCCCTCAGGACTCATCAGGATTCCAATAGGACCCCATCCAGGTGCAAAGAGCAGTCCGATCAGATGAGTTCCAATTCGGGTTCCAATTGGTTTCTAATCTGTGTTCGAATGACATTCCGATAAGATCCCAAGAGGGTCCGAATCGGATTCCAACTGGATGCCAATCCGATTCCGGTAGGACTACACTCGAATCCCAATGGGTTCCCAGTAGGATGCCAAGTAGTTCCAAAGCATAATCCAATAGGATTACATTTGGACTTCAAAAGTGTCCCAATACGAGCCGAAACATATCCCATGGGAGTTCCAATGGAGTTATAGTCAGATCCCAATCAGATTCCAAGATGCCTGAGAGTTTCAACACGGTCCCAATCAGATCTCAATGGCAATTCAATTGGATCTCCACAGGACTCGAATAGGATCACAATCGGATTCTATCTGGAAGTTCAGGGGACTCTACAGGCTTACGCCACATCCGCCGACCCCTTCTGTGAGTGTTGCGAGGCCAGGAGTTTCTGGCCAGCGGCGTCTTGTGTGAGGGTGCGGTGTCGCGCGCGGGTGGTGGCAGATACGTAGGGGGTCCAAATGTTTGCGTGATGCCGGTGGTCTGGGGCGTGCTTTGCGAGCGCTTTGCGTGCTGTGCACCCGGGTGCGGGGTGTCCTTCTGGGAGGTCGGCCTTTCGACCCGCAACCAAGTGGAGGAGCACTGGAAGACGAAAGGAGCAAGAGTAGTGTGTGGAAGCTGTGATCAGCGAAGCATCACAGCGAAAGATGTGGCAGATGAATCGAAACGGGTGAAGAGGCTGTTGACGTTCGCAGCGCGCACGAAACAGTTCGCGCGGCAGCAGCACATTAGCGCCGAGCAAGATAGTGAGCACGTCGCGAGGAAGAGTAAGGTTGTATGCGCGGAGTGCATTGCAGTTGGCGTGACGGCTCGCAATACGGAAGCGTCTGGGGGTCTTTGGGGGGCCTCCTGGGGGCCTCTTGTGGGCTCCTTGGGGCGTCTTGGCGGTTTCTTGAGGGCCGTTGGCGGCCTGTTGGGGCGCTCTTGGGGCCCCCTGGGGCTCGTGGGGGCGGAAAGCTAGATTTTTGAATTGTTGGTTGCCCTCTTGGGCCCCTCTTGGTGCCGTCTTGGAGCCTTCTTGGGCCGTTTTGGGGACCTCTTGGGCCGTCTTGGGGCCATATTGGACCGTCGCGGGGCCGTCTTGGGGGCCTCTTGGGCCGTCTTGGGGCGGTTTTCGGGGCCTCTTGGGCCGTCTAGGAGCGTCGGAAAGCCCAGAAGGCGGATGTGTGAACATTGTACGTTTCACGACGGGAATACGTACATGTCTGCGTCCAGGGACCGTCTTGGGACGCATCTTGGGGGCCTCTCAGGGGCGTGTTGGGCCATCTGGAGGCCATTTCGGGTGTCTTCGATCGCTCTTGGACCGTGTGGGACCATGTTGAGCTCTCTTGGAAGCCACTTGGAGCGCTCTTGGGGCCGTCATCGGGGCTCTCTTGGGCCGTCTTCGGCGCCGCTTGAGCCGTCTTAGCGCCTTGTTGGGCTGTCTTGGGGCCCTCTTGGAGGCCGTCTTGGGCCGTCTTGGGGCGGTCTTGGGGGCCTCTTGGGCCGTCTGGGAGCGTCGGAAAGCCCGAAAGGCGAATTTGTGAAAAACGCACGCTTTACGAGGGGTGCGGGCTAATTTTTGCGTCTAGAGGCCCTCTTGGGACGCATCTTGGATGCCTCTTCGGGCCTCTTGGGGGGCATCTTGGGCCGTCAGGAGGCCATCTTCGGTGTCTTTGATCGCTCTTGGGCTGTCTGGGACCAGATTGAGCTCTCTTGGAGGCCACTTGTGGCGCTCCTGGAGCGCTCTTGGGGCCCTTTTCGGGGCCCTGTTGGGCCGTCTTGGACGCTTGTTGGGCCGTCTTGGGGCCCTCTTGGGCTATCTTGGGACCCTCTTGGAGGTTTCTTGGGCCGTCTTGGGGCGGTCTTCGGGGCCTCTTGGGCCGTCTTGGAGCGTCGGAAAGCCCAGAAAGCGAATTTGTGAAAATTATACGTTTTACGAAGGGAATGGGCCAATTTTTGCGTCTAGGGACCCTCTTGGGACGCATCTTGGAGGCCTCTTGGGGCCTCGTGGGGACCTCTTGGGCCGTCTTGGAGGCCTCTGGGCTCGTCTTGGGGCCATCTTGGGCGTGTGGGAGCGCTCGTTTGGCGTCTCGGGGCCCTCGTGGGCCGTCTTGGAAGCCTCTTGGAGCCTTCTGGGCCCGTCTTGATCCCCTTTTGGGCCCAAGAGAGCCCCGTGGCGCGCTCGTGCTGGGCCCGGGGGGGGGGGTCAAATCTCCGGTTTGGGGTCCCTGGGGGGGGATTATGGGGGGGGGAACTATCTCACACGCCTAGAGACCCACAAGGGGTCGGCGGATTCCTAGTTATCCTTCCTGCCCGCGGCCACGGGAATCACTTGCTCTGGGATGCGGAGATGGAATAACGCGGTCGGTGCAGGGCAGGGTAATAGTCCCTAGAGTTGTCTGCTCCTCAGAGAAGCAGGAACCTTCGATAAAGCGTCCCAGACATAACCTACATATCCGCAGACTCTCCCTTCTGTTTCCTGTTCTATATGTTTATTGTCTCGACCACTCTATCTCCCATTCTCTCTTTTGCAGTACGTATGTATGTGTGTATATATATATACACTAGAACCACGCGCGCGCTTCGCGCGCGCGCTTAGGTTCTAGCCGTGGCCACGGAACAGCTCCGAAGACGGTATGAGCAGGCACAGGTCCAAGTATACGGCGTTGGTCCAGACATCCGACCTCCTCCCCGTCCTCCTCCTCTCCCTCCGCCTCCTGCCTGTCCGCCCCCTCCTCCCCCTCCTTCCCTCCCCCTCCTCCCTCCTCCTCCTCTCCTCCTCCTCCTCCTCCTCCTCTCCCTCCCTCCTCCTCTCCTCCTCCTCCTCCTCCCTCCCTCCCTCCTCCTCCTCCTCCTCCTCCTCCCTCCTCCTCCCTCCTCCTCCCCCTCCCCCTCCCCTCCCCTCCCCTCCCCCTCCTTCCCTCCCCCTCCTCCTCCTCCTCCTCCTCCTCCTCCTCCTCCTCCTCCTCCTCCTCCTCCTCCTCCTCTCCTCCTCCTCCTCCTCATCCCCTCCCCCTCCTCCTCCTCCCTCCTCCTCCTTCTTCCCTCCTCCTCTTGTCCTTCTCCTCCTCGTTCTCCTCGTCGTCCTCCTCCTCCTCCTTCTCCTCCTCCTCCTCCTCCTCCCTCCTCCTCCTCCTCCTCCTCCTCCTCCTCCCTCCTCTCCACTCTCATGGGAAAAAAGCACCAGCATGGCCCGTGGGATCTGTTTGTCGTGCACCTGTGACATGCATCTTGGGAGCCCTTCGGGGGCTTCTGGCGGCGTCTTGGGGGCTTCCGGGACGCTTCTTGGAGTCTCCTAGGGGCTTTTGGGGGCCGAAGGCCCGAAAGGTCCGTTCGGATTCCCTGTCTGGGCCACTTCTTAGAGCCGTCTTGGGGCTATCTTGGACCGTCTTGGAGGCCTCTTGGGCTGCTTGGGTCCTTCTCGGGCTGTCTTGGGGCCGCCTTGGGAGCCTCTTGGGCCGTCTTTGGGCGATCTCGGGAGCCTCTTCGGCTATCTTGGAGCGTCGGGAAGCCGAAAAGGTGAGAACCACAACAAATCTTCAAACACCATCGAAAAGCAACAATTGTGTTGCCTCTTGTGGCCCTCTTGAAAAAGCCTCTTCGGGCGTCTTGGAAGCCTCTTGGGCCGTCTAGGAACTATCTTGAGCGTCTTGGACCGATCTTGTGGCGTCTCGGAGCCCTCATGGACATCTTGGGTGCTTCCTGGGGCCGTCTTGGAGGCCTCCTGGAGGCCTCCTGGGCCGTCTGGAGGCCCCTTGGAGGCGCCATGGCGGGGGTATCAAAAAAGGGGGCCCGATGGTTTTGAGGTGGGCGGGGCCCCCGGGCTGGGGACCTGGTCTTCATCCATATGATATGTATATATATATATATATGTATACACATACATACATACAAGTATGTGCATATATATATATATATATAGATATAAGAATGTCTCGCTCTCTCTCTCTCACTCACTCCCGATCCCCCTCTTCGAGTATGATTCCTTTTTAATCCCAGTAAGGTTCCAATCTGATTTCGGCTAGATCCCCACCGGGTCCGAATAGGATATCAATCGGATTTCTGGGCGGATTTCTGGGCTCCAACAGGATTCCGTAATGATCCAGAACGCATCCCACAAGATTCCAATTCCAAATCATATCCGGATCGGATTCTAATCACCAGATTGCGTCGTCCTCGTCGTTCGCCGTCGTTGACGTCGCGTTGTCGTCATCGCGGTCGTGGTCGTGGTCATCGTCGTAGCCGGCTACTGCGGGCCCGCGCCACGCAGCAGCCCCCCCCCACATGGGGCATCGGCAGCGCGTCGTCGTCCGTCGTCGCTTCGGTGGCTTCGATGGTCCTCCTGAGGCAGTTCGTATGGTCTCGGTGAAAACCCGACATCAGAGGGCCCGGTCACGGTTCCTCCTCTGCTCCTCTCTGCTCCACCGCCCCTCCCGGCAGAACGATTATTTCGTGGCCCTCGGGCCGTCCCGCCGCCGTGCCTGGGTGGTGGGCCATGGGTCTCCAGGGTGTTCGTTGGGATGCCGCGGGAGGCCTCTCGGAGGCCTCCTGAGGGCAGTTGGCAGACGTTTGGGGTGCCTTTTTGGGGCCTCTCGGGGTGTCTTAGGGGTCTCGTGGGGGTCTCTTGGGGCCTCGTGGGAGCCCCTTGGGGCCTCCGTGGGGCCTCCTGGGGGCCTCGTGGTGGCGGAAGGCTCGGATTTTCGGTTCTTACTCCCACTCCTGGGCCCTTCTTTGGGCTGTCTTTGGGCCCTCTGGGGCCGTCTTGGGCGCCCAAGGGGCCGTATTGAAGCCTTCTTGGGCCGGCCGACTTGGGGCCCTCCTGGGGGCTGCTTGAGCCGTCTTGAGGCGGTCTTGGGGGCCTCTTGGACCGTGCTGGAGCGTCGGAAGCTCGGAAAGTAGAGGAACCCCACAACTTTGAACAAAACCGACGGACATCAATGATTTTGGCTCCCGGGGCCCTCTTGGGACGCCTCTCGGAGCTCCTTTGGGGCATCTTCGCGGCTTCTTTGGCCGTGCTGGGGCCATGTTGGGCGTCTTGGACCGATCGCTCGGCAATTCGAGAACCTTGGGGACCGATTGGGCGGCCTCTTGGGGCCTTCTTGACTCGTCTTGGGGCCCTCTTGGACCCAAATTATCCCCGAACAAAAAATCATGCAACGCCAGGGGTCCCAGGGGGGCACGCGGGTAGCCCCAAGAGATTTGTGAATGTGGGGTCCGGGCCTCAAAAGGACTTCCAGGACCAAGGACTGAAGCTCCCGGGAATCGGGCAAGGGACCTGAGGACACCCCAACCCATGCCTCAGGAGCACGGTGCCGGATTTCTTTGCTGGGGCTGCGGAGCGATATCACTCGGCGGCCCCCGCCCCTGAGGGAGTGAATGTTCAAATGTACACACTGCTCATTTTTTAGTATTCGAAAGATCTTTGATTTTTTGGGGGGCGCGATCCTTTCATTTCTCATTGTTCTATCTTGGGCCTCTTCTTGGCCAATAGGGAGCCAGGAACAATTAGAAACGAGCGAGTGCAATTAGATATGAGCACGATTAGAAATGAACGACGTGTATGTGCTACCGAGAACGCCAGGGGGCTGAACATCCCAGAAGCTATCGCCAGGCGAGCTGCCCTGCTCAAGGATGCGTTGCAGCACGAAGTCACAGTCTGGGAGCCTCTTGCAGGCATCTTGGGGCTCTATTTCGGATGTTGCTGGAAGTACCCCTGGCCCAAGGTACCCCCAGGATTCTCGGGGTGGCCCAGACGGCCTCCAGGGCACCCCTCACGAGGCCCAGGGGGGCCCAGGGGCTCCAGGATAGTGCGAAAGGCTGGGGGCACCTTGGGCCAGGGGCACTTCTAGCAACACCCGACCATTGGAGCCCTGTTTGAGGCTCCGCCCGTGCCCCCTCGGCTTCAAAGGCGCGTACAATTACAGCCGAAGTTGGTTGTTAGGAAAGGGTCGAGGGCCACGCCAGGAGGGGGATGTGCTTCGTGGGAGGAAGTTTTGTGTTTTCGAGGCTCGAGGTTTCCGGGCGTTTTCGTCGGTTCTCGGCGGTCTTCCTGCCTCGGGATGCTCTCCAGCAGTTGCGGCTCGCCAAGGGCGTTCTGGGGGTGTCCGGATCGTCGCGAACGGCCGCAGGAGAGCCAAGTTATGTCACGAAAGCCGGGGGACAGCGTTAGGGGGGATCTGCCGAGGGGGGATGCATCGGTCCCCACTCGCCTATTTATCGCCAATGGGGGGCCCGATAGCCCGTCCCGCCCAGGAACCTTTGGTTTTGCCGTCGGGGGCCTGTCGCCGATCTATCGGCACTGTATCGCCGATTCCAGGTCGTCGTTTTCCCCTCTTAACCAGTCCCCCCCTGACGTTGTCCCGCCCCTCTGAGCCAGTCCCTTCCTATCGTTGCCCCTCAGATGAGTTTTGAAGCAAGACGCCCATGCACCCTCCGATCCCAAACCCCCCCGCGCCGTGAAAATATCACGAGACGGAAGTTGTTGGACGTTTTCGGCCTCTGGGGGCCCTCGCAGGGCCCGAGGACAGTGAAGACCGATTCGGGGTAAACAAATCCAAGTGCTGGGGAGGGGGTCCAGACTTCTATGGGGCCACCTTGCGAAAAACACGACGCCTGGGGCCTGGGATTCTGGGTATCGTTCGCATGCCTTTTGCTTCCTCGGTGCCACGGTGCCCTGAAATCTTGGCGCGTTCTAGGTGCCTTGCACCCCTAAGCCCCATGCTCATGTCTGGTGTTGGCTGTCCAGTTAAAGCCCAGATCCCCGAGTGAGCAGGGCAGGGCGTGATCAGGGATGACTGAGTACAGTCGGACCGAGGTATAAGATCGAGGTGGGTTCAAGGAGGGTACCCGAATGTTCTCCGTTTTGGTTTGGCATGATTGTGCATCCTGCGGAGGATGCCCTTGGATGGTCTGTGTGCTTTGGCCGGCGGAGGGTCTCGTGTTCTTGAGGGATGTTCTTCTGGGCTTGGTCTGATTGTACTTGTCCCCGCCTCCCGTTCGTGCACCAGCTGTTTCACAGATGGCACGTTTTCCCCCAGTTGGCCCAGATCAGTTGTTGTCGAAGTTGCATCTTGTCCAGCATTCCCTTGAGACCTGAGTTTGTTTGTGCTCTCGTTTATCGGGTTCTCCTGGACCGCGCGTCGAGGGCGCCAAATGGGGCCTTGCCTTGCCAGCCTGCACGGACCAGGCGTACCCCGGATTCTTCGGTTGCCTTCAGAGCCAGCCAGGGGGCTCGAGGATCGCAGGTTTTCTGTCTTTTTCCAGAGGCGATCTGAAGATTCTGGAGGTTTTCGAGGCGGCTTGCGTTCCACCAGTTGCGTCTCAGCGGCTCCGTTGGCGCGTATGCAGCCAAAGCCAATGATGTGGGATGGCAGATAGGAGATGCCCAGGGGGCTTGTCACGCAGCAGAGCCTTGGGCGATGAGCATTTTTTGTTGAGTTCCAGGCCTGCTCGTGGTCGGCGTCGTCGCGCCCCTCCCACCTAGTGGGAGGCCCCTCCCAGCTAGTGGGAGAGTGACCTTCGCCTAAGCAACCTTTGCGGGCTCACGAGGGAGGCAAGAGGAGAGCGTTCCACGGATGCCTGGACAGTCCCGAGGCGTCACTGGAGGCCCGAGTCTTGGGCCGAATACCACCGGACCACCCAGACCCCTCAACGCAGGCCCTCCAGGACACACCCAGCGCAGACACCCGACGTCGCAATGCTTTCTCCCCGCCGCTCCCCAGCCAGACCATTTTGGGGTACTGTTGGGGTATTTTTGGTTTTTCCTCCAAAGCCCCCCTTGTAGGAGGGCAGGCCCGTCGTAACAGTAGATCCCCGAGAGAGCTGCCGACACCTGGTCTGCCTCCCCCTCCCCCCAGGGCCCGCGGAGGCCCGTGCACCACGTGGTGCCGCTCTCCTGCCCAGGGCCACCCGTCGCGCTTCAGCCTCGTGATTTTTGTTGACCAGTTTTGGAACTGTTTGGGGCCATTTTTTTTGGAGTGTTTTGGGTTTTCGCCTAAACTTCGCCTGTAGGGGGACAGGCCCGACCTAAGGCAAGATCGAGGTCGGGTCGGGGAGGGGGGAGGGTATACCCCAATGTGTTCTTCGTGCTTGCGAATGTTCTTTGTGCACCCAGGGGGAGGGCATGCCTTCGAGTGCTCCTCAGTTTGACCGGCGGAGCGTCTCGTGTTCTGGGAGGGTGCTCTTCTGTCCCAGGGTCTGGCCGTATCCTATGACTTGCTCGTCTCCTGTGGTCAGATCTCGAGTCTCTCGTGGATTCGATGCGGTGTTTCGTGCTTTGGGGCTCGGACGCGTGGGGACATCAGACGGGGCTAGGACGAGGATGAATCTGTTCCAGAGCGTTCCAGAACGGTCTGAGAGTGTTCCGGAACGCTCTGAGAAGGCCGCGGCGCCCGAGACATCCTCCAGAGCCGCCCTTATCTTAGAGATTCTCGATTTATCATCACCCGGATGTAGCCTCGTCCTGGCCTCGTCTTAGGACAGGTCTTGTGGTTTGGATGCTCGTGTCGACGATCGCCGGCGCGTCGTCAGCAGTGGCCGCTCGGCATTGGAGCGGAGGGGTTCTGGATGGCGGCTTGCCGCTCCTCGGCTCTGGCCACCCGAGTCGTTTCAGACGGTCCCGGGGCTGGCTTGGAGGCCATCCTTGGAGCTGTAAGAAGGGGCAACGATAGGGGGGGGGATAGCCATAGGTCAGAGGATGGAAAAGGTAACCATACCGCTACCATCGCCTCGTTTTCCCCTGTTTGGGCCTCCTGGGGGGCCCTCGTCGCCACCGCTGGATTCGCCTCGAAGTCCTGGTCAGAGCGCACTCCGGGAGAGGTCCTGGGAGTAGCGGTATCGGTACGTTTTGGTTTCCACAAGTAGGGGAAATGCATCCACCCCAAACTGTCCGTTATTCATCGCCGATTGCAGCCTGGAAGCGCACCCCGCCCAGGAGCGTGGGGATTTACGATCTGGGGCCTGTCGCTGATTTATCGGCGATGTATCGCCGATTCCTGGTCGACGTTTCCCCCTCCTACGGCAGTGCCTCCTAGCGCTGCCCTCCATGTAAGAGACGGGGGTCAATGCAAACGGGGGCCAGCCAGAGCGCCGGATCTTACAGGATCCTGCAAAGTCAGAGGTCGCATTGACTGCGTTGACCCAGGCCATCGTGTAGGATCCCGCAGGAGCCTGCAGGATCTTGCAGGATCTTGCAAGGCCTGACTGACCCGTGGCTTGCATGGACCCAGGTCCGTAGAATACTCCGGCATCTTGGCTGCGTTGGAAGCTGCTGGGGAGGCGTCGGGCCGATGACTCGCGAGTGGCGTGCATGATCCCGCAGCAGCTTGCGGGATCTTGCCGGATCCTGCAGCCCGTGACTGCCCGGGGTGTGCGTTGGCCGAGGTCCGTAGTTCCCGGCACCTTAGATGCTCCGGGAGCTGCCGGGGAGAGGCGTCGGTCCGACTACAGGCAGTCAGTCTTCTTGTTGAGCGCATGCGCGGTCCTCCTGTGTCTCCTCCTCCTCCTCGACGCCTCCGTCTTCGTCCTCGGCCTTTTCCTTCTCCTTCCTTTCCCTCCTGGTCCTCGTCCTCCTCCTCCCCTTCCTCTCTCCCTCATCCTCCTCTCCCTCCTGCTGCTCGCCCTTGAGAGCCGACGATGCAATAGGAATTGCAACATAGTGGAAAATCACGACTGGAGCCCTGGGCTCCAGACCCCATCTTTTTGCTGCATGTTTCGAGCCGAGGGTCTAGAGGCCCAGAACCCGACGACAACGCCCAGAGCTCAGGGGCGATGGCGCCGGCGTCAAGAAGTGGCGAAGCGTCCCGACCAGCCTGTAGGCCCTCCAAAGAATGTTCTAAGAAGGTTCTTCGAGCAGTTCAGGCTGAGACAGTCTTGTTTGAACGCGCTGGCTGTATGTTATAGCATAATGGCGTTCGTTACTATAACATAATGAAGTTCGATATCATGAAGTTTTTCCCTACGAACATTGCGTGGTAGGCCCGTAAGAATGCCGGGACGGTCGGTTCCTGCTCATCTGCGTTCTCGTCGTTGCGGCCAGCGGCAGCGGCCGACCGCCACCGGCCCCCAGCTGGAGGTGTGCCGCTGCTCCTGGGAGCCCCGCGCGCGGCGAGGCGAAAGGCGGCTGTGCGCCCGAAGCACCGAGGATGCCGCCGTCGCCCGCCGCCAACGACATCACCGACGACGCTGGCTACGACGACGCCGATAGCAACGCCGACGACGCCGACGCCGACGATGACGACGACGACGACGACGACGACGACGACGACGACGACGACGACGACGACCACGACGACGACGACGACTACGACGACCACGACCACGACGGCGACGACGGCGACGACGGCGCCGACGACGCCGACGCCGACGGCCGCCAGTTTGGATTCGGGGCAGGGCGTTAGTTCAAAGAGTGAGAAGAATCGGCATCTACCGAAAAACTTTCGGAGGCCCGCGCAGATGTCTTGTGTCGGCGCCGACCCTGGCTCCCTCCGCGCGCCAGGGAAGGGAGTCCAGCACGGGCGAAGTATGCGCGCGCACAGAAAAGAGGTCAATGCAATGATCTTGAGGCCATCTCGGTGCCCTCAGTGTGGGATCGTTCTGGCCCCCATGGGTCCGCCCAGAGGCCATGGGCCATTGAAGAAGAAGAAGAAGAAGAAGCGCAAAGAGTTTTGTCCGTGTCTCGGGTCGGACGAGCCGCGGGGTGGGGGAAGGGGTGCAACATCTGCATGCAGCCGGATCCAGCCCCGCAGGCGTGCGATCTTCTCAGTACATTGGCGCCTCCAGCGCCGGGAGGCGCTGGGAAAATCAGCTGCGTGAGCCCATTCCGTCACCCCCTTTTCACCACCCCCCCCTCTCGTCCGCCCCGAGGTTCTCTCCTTGGCCCCCCTGGGACGGTCTCGGCGGGGCCCTGGAGTCCCTCCCCGGGACCTCTGGCGCTTCCAAGTCTTCTTGCTTCACAGCGTGGGCCCAGCCAGGGAGCCCTCGACAGCATCCTCTTCACCACTGCAGCTTTGTGGTTCGGGCCCCCCTGCCCCAGAAACCCGAGGAGTACTGGGTTTGGATAAAAATCTGACCCCTAGAGAGAGGCTCGACATGTATCCATACCCAGTGCGCCTCGGCCTTGCGGCGCCCCTTCCAAGAAAGTCCAAGACGCACTGGATAAGGATACCTATACGACCACCATTCGGGTGATAAGGAGGTTGGGGGCGGAGAGGGGGGGGGTAACCAACATCTGCCTCCATCGATCTCACTATCGATATCACTCAACGGGACACCACGGGACACTTGTCGATCTCACTAACGATCTCACTATCGATCTCACTCAACCGGGACACCATGGGCCACCACGGGACACCACGGGACACCGCGGGACTCCTCTCGATCTCACTATCGGTTTCACTATCGATCTCACTATCGATCTCACTCAACGGGACACCATAGGACACCACGGGACACCGCGGGACACCTCGGGACACCACATCAATCTCACTATCGATCTCACTATCGATCTCACTCAACGGGACACCACGGGACACCCCGGGCCGCCATGGGACACCGCGGGACACCGCGAGCCACCGCCGGACGGGCGGGCGGGGGAGAATCATTTGTCTTGACTTCGCCCTAGCAGCGGCGGACACCACGGGACACCACGGGACACCGCGGGACACCGCGAGCCACCGCCGGACGGGCGGGCGGGTGGGGGAGAATCATTTGTCTCGACTTCGCCCTAGCAACGGCGGGTTCATTCCTCGCGCGCGCCCACGCAGCTTCGCCCCGCCCGCACGCACGACACGAACGAAACGAAACGATTTCCCGGTTGGGGGACTCCGTTCCATTGCGATATCACCCCCCAACCTCCGATAGACGTTGCCCGCATTCGAACGCATATTCTTCCGCGTCGTGACACATCACGTCAGTGTTTGGCTTGGGGTTGCTTTCGGCCTCCTGGGGCCCCTACCGGGCAGCGATCTCGCCGCCGCCGCCGTCCTCGGCGCCGTCACCGCTGCCGTCATTGCCGTCGTCGCCGTGGCCGTCGCCACTGTGTTCCTCGACGCCCTCGCCGTCGGTGTGGCCGTCGTCGTCGTCGCCGCCGCCGTTGCAGTCGCCGCCGTCGTCGCCGTCTCCGCCGTCGTCGCCGCTGTCGTGCTTATCGCCGCCGTCGCCGCCGCCGTCGCCCTCGCCGCCGCCGTCGCGGTCCCATGCAGCGGGCAGGAGCACGACGAGCTACGCCTGCTGCGCGCGCTCGGCGAGCAGTTCCTTGCGGGCCTCCCGCTGGCCGCCGCGGCGCCGGAGCCGCCCGCGGTGCGTGCCTGCTGCGGGGCCGCTGAGGCGTACGGCCGCGGCCGCCGCCCCCGCCGCCGCGGCCGTCGCCGCCGCTGCGGCCGTCGCGGTCGTCGTCGGCCTCTTCTTCGTCGCTGCCGCCGCGGCTGTCGCGGCTGCGGCCCCCGCCGCCGCCGCCGTCGTTGCAGTCGCGGGTGCCGCCGCTTCTGCTGCTGGCCGTCATTGCCGCGGCCGCCGCTGCAGCGGCCGTCGTCGTCGTCGTCGTCGTCGTCGTCGTCGTCGTCGTCGTCGGGGCCGTCGAGGCGCACGTCGGTCGATCGACCTCAGATCTGCAACGTCCTGAACAGAACGGAGCGGCGTTTTGGTAGTTTTCGCCCTCTCTGGGCCTCTGGAGTCGCAACGGCTGGATCTTCCTCGAAGCTCTTGCCAGAGCGCATTCCAGCAGAGATCCAGAGGCCAGTCTTCGGCCACCGAGCCTAGAGCTCTCGGAGAAGACGAAGAGAGTGGATAGCCCAGGGGGGGGCGTTACACTTTTCGGGGCTCGGCGATAGCAAGATTGTCTCGGGCGCTGGAGTGGGGGGGGAGGACTTGAACAGGCGCGCGGCGCAAGTCTTAGATTACTGCCGAGACGCCGCACCGAATGTCGTGGTAGCATCGGTTCTAACCAGATGCATCGGCGCGCGGCGCGAGCCCGATTCCACGGCCGACGTCTACCCCCAGACCAGAATGTCAGTAGCGGGAAAGAGGTTTGGGCACGCACTGCGGCGCGGGGTGGCGATTCGCGCGGAAGATTGCGGCGTCGGGTGATTGTGGCCGGGGGCAGCAAAGCCTCGCGGCAGTCTCCCTCTTATACAATGCAAGAGAAATCGCGGGAGCATCGCAATCGCAGGGCACGTCGTCAGCCGGCCACGAGGGCACTCTTGCTTCCCCCAGAACACACAACGGATACATGTAGCGGAAACTAAATACATGCAACCCCGGCTGAGTACATGTAACCAAAAACGCAAATTACGGAACATCGACATATGTAACCGAAATTGAATACATGAATTCGTCCGCGTTGCACCCACGGCGTTCTTACCAGCCTGGCGCCCCGCCTCACGCGCGGCCCGCCTGGACCAGGTGCCCCCGCGGCCACTCGGGCATCGCCTTTCCACAAGCATAGCATCATTGGGAAGAAGCCGTTCTGCCCCGCCGCCCCCAGCTGCGATCTCTTGGCGCAGCGCTAACCGCAGATCGCGACACTGCCCTCGCCGTAATGGACGCCCCCATCTCCGTGCCGCACCTGACACCGCGACCAATGACAACGGGCGTCACGAATGATATCGCGCGCGCCAATCCTGTTCAAATCCCCAGCTCCCGCACTACGGCGCCCGAAACAGTGTTGCCATTGCCAGGCCCCGAAACATATAACGCCCGCCCCTGGGTTATCCACACTCATCGTTTCCTCCGGAGCTCCAGCATCTTGAAAAAAGCAAAATATCGAAAAAGGTTGCTGTTCTCTGTCCGGCGTCGGGGGGCCCGTCTTTGGGACTCAGGGCGATCAGAAAATTTCCCAGGAAGAAAAATGCGTCCCCTGGGGAATGGTTCCTCCGGGTCTGAGTTGCCCTGACCAAACACGTCCAACCAGTTTCCATCATCTTGTTGTGCATGCCGCGAGGGGTTTTGAGTCCGCGGGAGTCTTGCCGGGAAAGCCCTGCAGAAGCACCAGGAAGTTGGATGCTTATGACGCGGGTTGCCAGCGCTTGGCCCTCGAGCGTCCTCCACGATCCTCCTCCTCCTCCTCCTCGTCCTCTTCCTCCTCTTCATTTCTCGATCTTCCATCGTCCTTCTCGGATCTCGATGCTTCGCTGGACGTCCGCATGTGTATCCCGCGCGTGGCCTCCAGGTGCTCCACGCGTGAATCTCTCGTTGCATCCCTTGCGCTGTTTTCAATGCGGTCTGTTCCCAGGGCCGGCAGCTCTGTGTGTGTGCTTTCAGCTTGCTTCGGGTGCTGCCAGAGGCTTCCCTGGCCCAAGGTGTCCATGTCCAAGAAGACCGTTACGAGGCACAGGGCCCCTGGGAGCTGGGCCTGTCGCCAATCCACCGGCGATGTACCAGTATCGCCGAATCCAGGTCGATGTTTGCATCCCTGAGCCGGTCCCACCCTAGCGTTGCCCTCCACACAGGTGGCCGTCTCGCTGGCCGGGAGCGAAACAAATGCGGCAGGCGTGCGGGAGACATCGGCCCCGCACGTTCCTGGGCGAGGGGGGAGGGGCGCTGGTCCGTCTGTGGGGGGGGAGGCACCAAGAAGTCTAAAGGTCAGGAACAAAAAAAGGACGTTCACGTACATGAAGCCACGTTGGTTTCCAAAGTACGCTTTGCCTGAACGCTCGTGAAACGAAACTGGTCTCGCGGACTGGGGGGCCGTATTGCTAAGGCCTAGACGACGACGACGAATACGAGGAGGAGGAGGAGGAGGAGGAGGAGGAGGAGGAGGAGGAGGAAAGGGAGGGGGATTAAGGTGGAAGGGAGCTAGGCTCCCTAGACAAGGCTTGGGGGCGTCCGCCGCTATAACGCAGGGTCCATGCCGATCCGCTCGATGCGACTCGATGTCGATCTCGGCCAGCCCGCTCCGGTCCGATTCCGACATACCGACGATCCGGTGCGGCCCGATGCCTGCATGGCGCTGCTGGCCATCGCCCAGCCGCTCCGATCCGATCCCGACCCCGTGCCGATGCAGCTCGGCCCAGCGTGCCTTCCGCTTCGATCCGACTTCCCGACCCGCTGCCGACCGATCCTGCCCTCGCGCTCCCCTCACGTGCCGGCCCCTCTCGCCACGGCCAGCCTGCGCCGCGCCGCCCCGGTCGAGGTGCACTTCGTGCTCGACGCCGGCGGCGGTCCGCGCTCCACCGTCCTGGGCTACGTGGCCGTGGTGAGGCCTCTCGGGCGGGCACGGGCGGACCCGAGGTTCGGCCCGAGCACGGGCTGGCGGCGATATAGAGCCGACGACGGCCGCGGCGGCCATGGCGGTGGCGGCGGGGCGGCGGGGAGCGCTGACCCCCCGGAGTGTCAGGCTCGCTGATGACGTGAGCAAGCACCCCTCCGTCAGGCCTCCAACGGACTCGCAATGTGTTGTCGCAAGAATTCTCGGCGTTATGGCGGCTTCTGAGGCCCGTTATTGGTCCTGGGACCATAAAAAAACGACTTGGGACCATCGAGGATGAAAAAAAAATGCCCTCGGGGAAGGAGGAGGAGGAGGAGGAGGAAGAGGAGGACGACGAGGAGGAGGTGGAGGAGGAGGGAAGGCAGCCGAGCAGCCCGACAGCCCTTCCGCTGCTATTCCTCATGCAAAATGGCAGGTCCTACGAGCACGGCGTGGTCCCGAACGTGCCTGGGCTCTCCGAGAGGCTGGGCCGGCGCGGCAGCGGCGGCGTCGTCGCAGCGGTGTTGTCCTTTTCCCCCCTCCCTCCGCCGCCGTCGTCGCCCGTGCTACCCTCCGGTCGCCGCTCCGCCTGAAGGGGTCCCCTGCGTGTCCCGCGTCCTGCCGCCCGCCAGCCGCGACGGCGGCAGCGACGAAGAAGTCGGCGCAGACGGCGACTAGGAGGAAGTCGACGACGACGACGACGACGACGACGACGACGACGACGACGACGACGACAACGACGAAGCCGACGAAGTCGACGACGACGACGGTGGCAACGGGGAGGAAGGCGACGACGGCGGCGACGAGCAGGAAACCGACGGCGGCGGCGGCGGCGACGAGGAGGAAGTCGACGGTGGCGGCAGCGACGGCGACGTAGGCGGCACGCCGGGAGGAAGTCACCATGACGATGAAGGGGGCCCGGAAGAAGAGGGAACCTCTGGTCTTGCACCGTTCCTGGCCTCTCTCGAGCCACTCGCGCCCTCCCACTGAGTGCGCGCCGTCCCCCAGGAGGGGCGAGAAGTCATAATGATACCATCCCCTCTTCTTCCACTCCTCCCCCTCGCCCCTCCCCCTCCTTATCCTCCTCTCCCTCCTCCTCCCTCCACTGCCTCCTCCCCCTCCAAGAGGCCCGACTGCTTGCTGACGGCGCCAGCCCCCCTATGCGAGCTTTTCAAGTGTTCAAGTCTTCCTGCTCCTCCGCGCGGGCTCCGGGAAAAGAGGGCCGCCGAATACTCCAGGACTCCGGGGACGCATCCTGAGCTATTCTTTCTCGTTGGAAATCCCAATGGGTGCCCCCATCCCGCATGGAAGACCCTGCACCTGTTAGGAAGGCACTCGAATCCTTCTCGTGTTGTTGCTCCTCATTGTCCTTCTAAGCCTCAGTTTTCACACCAGGCGTCGCCACCGCCTGTGCATTGCCAACTCCCATCAGCTCCATTCGACTGCCCAACGTCTTGGGCGCGACCCTGATTGTTTAGCCTCGGCCTCCACTCAACATCTTGACCGTCCGACCGGGGTGGGCCTGCGAAATGCCCGAGACCATATATGGGGTGTTCTTGAGCAGGAAGTGGCGTCCAAGTCCAGCCAGAAACTCATCAGGTCCTTCTCCTTCGTCCAGCACGGGCCCATCGTCAACGTCCCTTGAGACGATCGTGCGAGTGTCTTCGCTCACGCACACGCTTGACTCTGACACGAGCCTTCTCCTGCCGATCTCGTTCACGTTGATGTCGCTATAATGCGCGTCGAAGTCCACCATGGCCTTGTTGAGCCCATGGATCGTGTGCACTGCATGAGCCACACCACGCCAACCTTCTGTACTCAGCTGGGCACTCGAGGAACACCCTCTCTCGGATCGGTGTGTCGGTGTGTAAAAACGCCCTCGAGATGTCAAAGAACTGCGCCTTCCAGCCCTTGATCGTCGCCAGCTGTAGGAGCACCCTCAGGGTGGACGTTCCAGGAGTTGGGGTGTAGAGCAGGTCCGTCGGCTTCTTGGTCATGTTGAGGTGCCTCGCACAGATCCTCGACTTCACCCCCTCCGCTCGCGCCTCGTCGACCCGCGTCACCGAAAGACATGGGCTTTCTAACTCCGTGAACTTGGCTGCCTTCATCTCAACCTCTGTGAAGACTCGATTCGTGGTCACTCGCTTGTTCATCTGCTCGTCGTCCTCCCCCTCATACTGCTGCAGCCCCTCGGTCATGTTAATCGTCACTTCGACGTCCGTCTGCTTGACTTTCTTCGGAGTGGGTCATTCCTCAGACTCGTCGGGTGGACGCTAAGGACTACTCGGCGCCGCCTTCGGTACCTGATTGCCGTGAAGCTTCAAGGTTTCCGATGCCACAGCCGATGACGATGCAGATGGTGATGATGCTGCTGTTGCTGCTGCTGCTGATGATGATGATGATGATGATGATGATGATGATGCTTGTGATGATGGTGATGATACCGCTCCATCGCTGCTCGAAGCTTCCGCCGATGACCATGCCTCGACCGCTGCTCTGGATCTTGGGAGAGAGGATCCCCTTCATTCCTCCTTTGTCAGTGTCGCCGTCGCTCTCGGGAGCCCCGTGCCGAGGAGTCTGCGACGCTGCCGATGCCGCTCTCGCTGCTGGTGCCGAAGCTGCCCCAGTTGGAACGCTATGACGGCCTGCTGCCTTAGCTGCTTCCGCACGCCGTGCTACTGGTAGAGCCACCGTCGGACCGTCCAGCAACCTCCTCTTGAACCCCGCCTTCCGCTGCAAGCAAGCCGTCGTGTATGCCTTGGGCCGACCAGCCCTCCGCGCTTTGGCCCTGTCGTTCTCGCGTGCTTTGCAGCCCCGAGTCGGCGTCCATCCTGCAATACCTCGCACCTCCTTCAAGTCGTGCTGGGACCACATCCGGAAGACGATCGCGTCGAATGTCTCCCTATCCCATCTGCAGCTTCTCAGGGAGCTTCTTGACCGTTCGCGCCCTGATGATCCACGTCGCCGTGTCTGCGATGTGCACGTGGGCACATGTAGACCTGCCGAGCCACATGCCCGAGTCCCACGACGGCCTTAGGCCGTCGTCGGCCACTCCCGGCTTCTTGACCGGCACATTCTCACCGAAATCGAGCAATTTCAAGTTGAGCCTGGCCATCTTGAGGTCATCAAGGGCCGTTCTCCCAGTACCCTTGTACCTACTTGAAGCGGATCTTGTTGAACGCCACGTGCCTGAATATCCAGGCGAGGATAGCCGAATCTCATGTTAATTGGACTTCGCATCTCTTTGCCAGGTTGTACTTCATCGTCTTCACGAGCCCCTCGCTAATCTTGACCGGTGTCCCTGCCAGACCGCTGCTAGCATGAGATTGCGGCGCCGATTGGCGCAGGGTGATCTGCATGAGCAGGTCCTTGGCCTCCCTGCTTCGCGAGCGCGATGATCGAAGGCTCCCCGTCGCTCTGCAGGGTGACCCTCGGGTAGCCCATCTCGTCCAGGTAGGGGGCTCAGCAACGCAATCGCATGCGTGGGAGGTCCTTTTGATGCCACCTGCCTGGACGTGTACGACGATGCGCTGTCCTGCACTAAGCCGTGGCCGTCTCCGAACCCTTTTCGTCGATGCCCCTTAAGCAGTAGTCCATGCCGAGAACTGGATACGGGGGACATTCGTTATCGCGCCGCCGTGGATGCGCGTCTTCCTCTCCGCGCCCGCACACAGCTGTTACACCACAGCGCGTTGGGCAGATGCGCGAGCATGTCTGCTCCTCCACGCTGGGCAGCCCAGGATCCCGAAAAGCCACAGCCTTAGCAGCCTCCTCGAAGCCCTTCACTGCCCCGCCACTCTCGATCACGCCTCCTGGGGGAATGACCCCCTCTTCAGACGCCTCCGTCACAGGTGCCACGATGTCCTTCCTGCTTTGCTTCGATCTCGACGTCGCTTGATTCGTGCCCAGGCGTGTGCTGACCCGATTTAGTGCGTCCCTGACCCGCTCCCATATGCATGATTCCGCCCCGCCCACTCATCCCCGGCTCTCCTGCATTCTAGCCGCGCACGGCGTATTTGCAGAATCGGTTGGCGTGCCGCTGCTCCCGCAAAGCGGAGAGTGAAGGCTGGCATCGTCTCTTTTCGCCCATGAGTTCCAGCGCGCAGCCTGAATGACTGACTGGGCCCTTCATGCCCGTAAGAAAGTACCCCTTGCCTTTTCCAGCTGAACTTCGCGACGAGGCCGTCTTTCGACATTCAGCTCGCATCGCCCATCTGAGACATGTAGCCGCACCTCGTAAGATCGCCAACCGAAATCAGCGGCATCTTCACGTCCGCGATGATCAAGTGGACGACAACAACAAGCAATCTTCTGCACGCAGCATGGACCCATGCGGCCTCTTGCCAGTCGCCGGAAACGGCTCTGGCGACGCTCCGAGATCAGTCATCTGCACGCGTTCTGCGGTTCCTTTCGGGGCCTCGAGCGCGCAGGCCCCGCCGTTGAACATCGACTCCTCGTCGCCCGAGATTGCCAAGATGTTCCCTTGGTTTACCATGGAGATCCATCGGCCACCGCGCTGCCCTGCAATCTCCGCGTGCCCGTCTTGAGCTGGACTTGCTAGAGCATCGTTGCCAGCTGCGCCTTTTTTCCGCTGACGTCGTTCGCGTATGATGGAGTATGTTAGCAATATCTGGCATATTGACCTCGTCGCCCACATCTGTGACATTCGACGTTGTCCCTGCACTTGCCGCGGTTCGTCGGCCCTTTGCCGTCACCTTTGCTTTTGCCAGTTTTGCCTCTTGAGTCGCCTCTGCTCGTGCCCTTGCCCTTCTTGATATCCGCACCTCTGCCATTTGATCTCCTGCCATTGCAGCCACTGCCATCCTTGATCCACCTGGCATCCATTGGAGCAGGCCCACCCGTAGAAGATGATCTATGCAGCTCGACGCAGGCCTTCAGCATGGCCTGCTCCCCAGACGTTGCCCGAAGGCTTCTCGGCGCGCTTTTTTCACGCGGGTCTGAATGCGGCCCTCAAGCTTGACATTGGTCTTCGCTTATACATATAACGGCGCACCGGGTCCGGGGGCCCGGGGCCGGGACCCCGACCACAAATGTGGGCCCCGGGGGGCCCGGAGGCTCGTCGGACCGCCGGACGCCGTCCAAGATCGTTCGCAGGCGGCTTCGGAACGCGCTCCGATGGCTCCAGATGCCTTCCAAGACGCCTGTCATGACACCAAGAAGGTCCCAGAAGCCTCCAAGACGCTCCGAGAGGCAGCCCAAGAGAGGCCCAAGAAGCAAAAATCGTGCCATTCCTATGGGAAAACGTATATTTTTCGCATGTTCGCCTCTTGGGCTTTCACCGCGTCCAAGACGGCCCAAGAGGCGCCCAAGACGGTCTACGAGGCCTCCGGGAGCGCTCCAAGGCTGCGCACGAGTGGCCCAGGACGGCCCCAAGACGGCCGAAGAGAGCCCCAAGACGAGTTCGAGAGGGGTCCCAGACGGAGAAAGCCAACCTCGAATTCCGAGCTTCCGGCCCAAGAGGCTCCAGGAGGCGCCAAAATGCCGCCAAGAGGCGCCAAAAGGCTCCCAAAAGCACCCCAAGACGTTCCGAGAGGCACCCCAAGAGAGGTCCAAGAAACAAAAATCGTGCCATTCCTATGGGAAAACGTATATTTTTCGCATGTTCGCATCTTGGGCTTTCACCGCGTCCAAGACGGCCCAAGAGGCCTCCAAGACGGCCTAGGAGGCCTCCGGGAGCGCTCCAAGGCTGCGCACGAGTGGCTCAGGACGGCCCCAAGACGGCCCAAGAGAACCCCAAGACGACTTCGAGAGGGGTCCCAGAAGGAGAAAGCCACTCTCGAATTCCGAGCTTCCGGCCCAACATATCCCAGGAGGCGCCAAAACGCCGCCCAGAGGCGCCAAAAGGCTTCCAAAATCAGCCCCAAGACGTTCCGAGAGGCACCCCAAGAGAGGTCCAAGAAACAAAAATCGTGCCATTCCTATGGGAAAACGTATATTTTTCGCATGTTCGCATCTTGGGCTTTCACCGCGTCCAAGACGGCCCAAGAGGCCTCCAAGACCGCCCCAAGACGGCCCAAGAAGCTTCCAAGAGGGCCCCAGGACAGCCCAAGAGGGCCCCAAGACGGCCCAAGAGGCGCCCAAGATGGCCCAAGAGGGCCCCAAGACGGGCCCAAGAGGGGGCCCAGAGGGGGACCACGAACCGCAAGCTCGAGCCTTCCGCCCCAAGAGGCCGCCAGGAGGCCCCAAGGAGGCCCCTCAAGAGGCCCCAGGAGACCCCCAAGAGGCCCAAAGGAGGCCCCGAGAAGCCCCAAATCGGCCCCCAAAATGCTTCGAACCTGCTTCCAGGAGGCCCCCGACAGGTTCAGAGGCTCCCGAGAAGCTACGTCAAACTCCCAGCGAGCGGCCGGACGAGGCCCCCCACAAAATCACAAGAGGGTTCCAGTATTTGTATCCTTCAGCGCTCTCTGGCCTTCTTCCCCCTGCCCCCTTCCCTGCGACTTTCGTTGACTCAAGCTCGCCTCCTAGCTAGAGCCCAAGCGCGCGCGAAGCGCGCGCGTGGTTCTAGTTAGATATACGCATAAACTGCCTGACATGTGCTGCTCTGGGCGCTGGCTCCTCCGTCTTGACAAGTTGCCTCCAAGCCTCGAGTCCGCGATTGCCTTGGACGTTCATCGCCAGCTGGAGCGGCCCGGCCGCCAGAACCTGGCTTAGAACGGGCGATCTGGTCGCGTTGTACTCTGCGCAGCACGCACAATGCACCGCCAACCCCGTAGCGCTATAGGGGCGTGAGCAGTTAGCTCGCATCGCTTGTTGCGACTGCCCGATCTTGCTTAGCTCTTAGCCAACCACAACCGCATAGCATTACATCGCACCGCACAGCTGGCGACGAGGCTCTGCCTCAGCACCCGAAGGAAATTAATGCGTCGTGCGTTCTCGCAATTTCGCCCCTGGCGCGCGTCTGAGGCTCGTGCATCATCCCCAACATAGCCCCGCTATAACTCCCAGTGGCGCCACACGAGACCCCAAGAGGCCGCGAACACGCTCGAAGAGGCGCCCACGGGACCCCAAAGAGGCCCGGAGAGGTTCCGAGTCGTCCCCAGGAGCAACCCAAGAGCCGCGCGCAGGCTCCCAGAAGCCCAAGGGGTCCCCAGGGAGACCCCAAGAGGCCCCTCAGAGCCCGCCGATAGCCCCTGAGACCCCTAAGAGGCCCCCAAGAGGCCCCACGGGGGCCCGCGAGGCAGACGCTCGCAACAGGCTCCATGAAGGTTTTGAAGACTCCTCAGAGCCGCCCCAGGGAGACTTCCAAGGTCGTTCTCCCTCCTCGCCCCTCCTTCCTCCCTGGTCCCTCTCTCATCTTCCCTTGTCCCCGTTGTGCTCTCCCCATCTCCTTCCTCCGCACCAATCTCTTTTTCACTTTTTCACTACTCCGCCTCCTCGCCCAACCCCCTGCCTCGCGAAGCGGTCGGATGCCCAACTTGTGATTGTCCTGCGACGCACCCAACCCATCTGCATCAAGTGACAAGAGGGACTGGTCAAACAGCGTGGTTGATGGCAACGCAGGATTTGCAAGTGGGTTCGCAAGCTACATGAAAAGCTCGCGCGCATTGCACCACTCACGGAACAGCAACAGGACGATGGCTCAGGCCCCATATTCGAAAAGGAAATGCGGGTGGGAACGAGGGGCAGGATACGGGCGGAGAGGGGCCGAACAGCTAACGCGACATCAGCAGCGAGACGGTGGGAGGAGGAAAAAGACGACAACGAGAGAGGCAACATGAGGAGTTAAGGTGGTGATCATTTTCCAGTGACACGCTGGACAAGCAGCACGGCGCGCGCCGCGTCGTTGGTCCGGAGGGGCAGCTGTTTATCGCCAGCGCAAGAAGCGCGCGAGTCCGAGCTCGCATGCCAGGTTTTCCACTTCCTTTCTGTACCTCGCAGCACGGGAGCACATTGTCCGCAGGCGCGCCGCCTGGTTTCCGGGCGGCCCGCGGGAGCAGGACATTCAGGCGCATCTGATTCTGAGTAGGACGCCGCTCCGCTGGACCCCCCGGCTTCCATCGAGCCCTCCAAGGGACGGGGAGGCCCATTCTCATTCTGCGCATGACGTCACGCGGCTGTGCCCCCCAAAAGCTTCCGAATGCGGTGACGGTTTCACAGATCGCAGTCCCCGCGAGCTGGCGAGGTCTTATCTGAGTCTGAGTATGACGCCATTCCGCCGGTCTCCCAGCAGCCCTCGAAAGTGGCGACATTTTCGCAGTTCGCATCCACCCCCAGGGCTGGCGAGGTCGAATCTGAGCCTGCGAATGGCGTCATTTCGCGGGGCACCCTGGCAGCCCTCGAACGCGGCGACAGCTTCGCAGTGCGCAACTTTCCAGCGATGGCGACGTGCATAATCTGAGTTTGCGTATGACGTCACTCCGCTGGACCCCCCAGCTGCCTTTGAAAGTAGCGACAGTTTCGCAGGTCGCGGCCCCCCAGGGATGGCGAGGTCTAAATTGAGCCTGCGTGCGACGTCACCCCGCCCGCTGGATCCCCCCGCAGCCCTCGAAAGTGACGGCTGTTTCGCAGATCGCAGCCCCCGCGGATTGCGAGGCCTAGCCTGAGTGTGAGCGTGATGTCACTCCGCTGGGCCCCTTGGCAGCCTTCGAAAGTGGTGATAATTTCGCTTTTCGCAAACCCAAGAGATGGCGAGGTCCAATCTGGGTGTGCGCATGACGTCACTAAATTGGATCCCGCGGCAGCCTGCGAACGCGGCGAATGTATTGTATTTCGCAGCCACACCCACCCCCAGCGATGGCAGTGTGTATACGTGTGACGCCATTCCGCTGGACCCCCAGCAGCCGTCGAAAGTGGCGGCAGTTTCGAATTTTGGCAACCTTATTGCAATGGCGGGTCTATAATCTGATTCTGCGTATGACGTCACTCCGCGGGGCCCCCCAGTAGCCTTCGAATGTGGCGATACGCTCGCAGTTCGCAGCCCCCCGTGGACGTCGAAACTCAATATCATGCATTTACGCGTGACGTCGACCCGTTGCGCACCCCAGCAGCCTTCGAAATTTGCGGTAGTTCCGCCTTTTCACAACCTTCTACCGGCAGGGAGGTTTAACTTGAGCCTGCGCATGACGTCACCCCGCTGGGCCCCCCGCTTGAAAATGGCGACGCGATCGCAGATCCCCCGCCCCAGGAATGGGGATTTTTTTCGCAGCGCCGCGCTAAGTTGGACCCCCCCTGCAACCCTCGAAAGTGGCGACGGTTTTGCAATTCGCAGCCCCCCAGGGATTGCGAGGCAACGCAGGGCGGCTAGGTAGTAAACAGGCTGGCGGGCACGCGCAAGCCAGGCAAGAGACAGGATAGGAAAGACAGGGGGAAGAGAGTGGGAGGGACGCTGGATGAAGGGGAAGACTCGTCCACAGTGTTTTATTCAGAACCAGAATCCATTGCTGGAGGGTTGGAGAACAATAAGCATACTGTACACATACATGCATGTAACGTTGGACCCTCTTCTCCTTCAAATCAGAAGTCCCTCGCAGCCCCGAGGAGCCTTCCAATGCATTTCCTCTGACAGTATATTGCGTGTCGACGCCAGCACTATGGCGGTATATTGCTTCGCGAAGGCTATGCCCAATGATTTCTTAGTAAACATATTGTGTACTGGAACGTAGAACACCGGACCCGGAGCCCAAAGTAAAGGGGCAACAGGCGAGGGCCATATTGCATATTACTACAGCGGGCAAGTCATATCCGCAATGAACACTCTCACTACATGGGGGAGTGACGGCACTGAGTGAACGCCATCATGCTTATGAGGTGGCATTGGGCCAATAGGCCGCCCTTGACCTGTTCCCTCGCGGGAACGCCTGCACTTTCTCCTGTTGCCCCTTGACGGCCTGCGAGCACGTAGGCGCGATGCGCCGCGCCCGGCCGGCCAACTCGTGGCATAATTTCACGGGTGTGCTATAGTGATATAGCGTGTTCATGCGCGTCCATGACGCGCGCGCTCGCCACTCGTTGCCGTTTTACCTTCAAGGGGCCCCTTTTTGCCGGGGCACAAAACAAATCATACGTCACCTGTGCAATTGAGGTCCATCGCGCCCTCCGAAGCGCCGCTGGTGCCAGCCAGCCATGGGCAGCGCTCTCATGGGCACGGCCCGATCGGAATATCGCTGCCAATTATGAATACAAGCGATAAAGGAAAACGCTAAAGGCGAAGGGGGCTAAACGCCGTGCGTAGGCTAGGTTTCAGGGGGCCGCGGACACGGCTGTCGCCGAGGCGCTGCGGCAGAAGAGCAGGGCCACGAAGCAGCGCAGGGACCTCCACCATATGTGCTTGAACACCATGGACGCGGGCGCATAGCAAAATCCACTGCCGTACTGCGCTCTCCCGTAACAGCTGCTGCTGCGCCCTGCTTCTGTCCTTATGCAGCCGCCCTGCTGCGCCCTGCTGCGCCCTGCTGCCCTGCTGCTGCCCCGCGGCTGCCCCGCTGCTGCCCTGCTTACCCTGCTGCGACCTATTGCTGCCCAGCCGCGCTCTGCCGCTGCCCCGCCGCCCCCGCGCGCGCGCAACCTGCTGCGGCATCCACGGGGCCGGCGGGGGCAGGCCAACGCTGCCCTCTTCGACCAGGAGGAGCTGATCGCCCAGCAGAAGCAGGGCACCAATTGGAGGGACGGGCAGGGACCGAAGACGGCAGAGGACCTGATTGCCCTGCCGCTGCCCTCTCTGCCCGTCCCTCCAGTTGGTCCTCAGAGCGATAGGCGCTTCGTTTCTACTGCTGGCGAGAAGGAAAAGCGCGCCGCGGCGTTCTCGGCGGAGATGGTCAAGCCCGCCTTTCCGAAGAACGCGTCTCTCAGCAAAATCGGCGCGACGCTCGAGCCAGGCAACATCTTGCTCGTCACGAAGCACAACGTTCATTCCGCCCATCAGGCACGGTCGCGGTCGCGGAGAAGCCCCCACTCGCCGATAGCTACATCGCCCCCCAGGCGGGCAAGTGCCACCACGATTTCGCGTTCGACGACCTCCTCGCGCTCGAGAAGCGCGACGCGATGAGACTGGCGACGGATGCCAAGAAGCAGTTCGAGGAGGACGGGCGCGATGCCGTCGACCACCCCGCCCGCGAGCCAGCGCAGCCCGCTGCCGCGGCCACCCCCGACGACGCCGAGCCCGAGGTGGCCGCTCAGGGGGCGCAGGCGGAGCGCAACGAGGAGGGCGCCCTCGGCTGCGGCGGCGGCATGGAAGAGCCTCGCGAGGAGGCGCCAGGCGCCCCCCCCGAGCGCCGCGGCGCAGACGGAGCCGGGCGCTTTCAAGCGGGAGCTGGGGTCTGGCCATTCGCCTTTCGACTTGCGCGCGCCGCCCCCGAAGCAGCCCCGCGCAGACGCCGAGAGCCGCAGGGGGGGTGGGAACGCCGAGCTCGACCGCTTGGTCAAGGATTTCTCGGGCGAGGTGACAGGCGGGGCTGCTTCCAGCTTTTGCTCGGGCAGCTGAGCGAGGCCCGGCCAGCGCGGGGCGCCGTTCCACGCGCGCGGGGGCGGGGCGCAGACAACGGCCGACGCTGCCCCCGCCGCCGCTGATTTACGTGAGAAAACGTTGCGAATGGCGGCAACGCTGCCGCCGCTTCCAGGAACTGCCGCCGCCTCTGTTCGCGGCTGGCGGCCAGGCGCCCTCGCCTTCGGCCCATGGAAGCGCTGCGCATTTGCGTTTTCTTATTACTTTCTAGTTTGGTTTGGGATGTAACGCGGCAGCAGCACTATTGTTTTTTCCAGGCTCAGAATGAAGTGCTTCGGGGGAGGTCGCAGCGAGCGCCGGGGCTGGCAAAATCAAGGAATGCGCTGCGTTCCGCGGCTTCGCAAATCCAAGAACCAGATTTTAATATATCTCCTTGCGCCGAGGGCGCCACCTATTACGCGTTTGCGCGTTGTCGGGGGGGCGCGGGGGCAATGACTGGGGCGGGGGCTGCGGCGAGCACTGGGGCCTGCAAGACCAGCAAAACCTAACAAATCATGGCCCCTTGCATCGCGCGCCAAGGATATTCCCCCCAAACAAAAAAAAACGTTGCTCCGAGGGCGCCCAGCGCTGTCTGGCATCGGTTCTGCACTGCCACAGGGAGGAGGACGAGGGGGAGGAGCAAGACCAGGAGGAGGAGGGGCCGGAGGAGGAGAGGGGGGAGAGGGGGAAGAGATAGGAGAGGCAGGACAAATAGGAAGAAACAGAGAAGCAGAGAGAGAGGCGTGATCATTGGGGGGGAGGGGGGCGGGTCGACCATGTAGTTCAACCCCCCCCCTGCCATCGCGCAGTTTGCTCTGGCTCCGATGTCCCCCGACCCCGTCATTTTTCTTTCGCCCCCCCTTCATCTGTTCCTCGCTCGCCGTCGCTCCCCCTCGTCCTTTCATCTTTCTTCAGCGGGGCGGCGCAACGTCGGGCTGGGAGCGCCGGGGCAGCGCGCGGCCTCTCAGCGCCCTCTCGCGCTGGACCCTCGGGGGGGGGGCGAGGAGGAGGAGGGGGAGAGGGGTTGGGGGGGAGAAGAAATGATTATGTAATATGAGTGAGGAGGGCGAGGAGCTAGATAGGACGAGTGCGATCCCGACTGCGATGACGATGACGATGGCGACGATGACAGCGATGACGACGACGACGGCGACGACGAGGAGGAGGGCCAGGACTGCAGAGGATGAGGAACTAGACGCGCGGTGCAAGGATGACGAGGAGAAGGGGAAGGGGGAGCGAGGCTCAGTTATCACCCATGTCATTCTCATGTATTCATTGTTGTTGTATTTTTTTGCCCGCACGTGCAATCGAGATCCAAAGCGCCCTCTGAGGCGCCGCAAGCGCCAGGCAGCCATGGGCAAACCTCTCAGGGGCACGGCCGAGTGCGATCGGAAGACCGCGGCCAGTTACGAATACAAGCAGAAAGTGAACATGCTAAAGGCGAATGAGGTCCGACGCCTTGCAAAGGCGAGGTTTCAGAAGGCAGTGGACAGGGCGATCGCCGAGGCGTTGCGTCAGACGAGCAGGGCCACGAAGCAGCGCAACGACCGCAACATTTACTTGGACACCAAGGACACGGGCGCATCGCAAATTCCATTGCCGTGCTGCGGTCTCCCTCAACAGTTGATGCTGCGCCCTGCTGCTGCCGCGCTGCTGCCTACTCGCCGCCCTGTTGCGCCCTGCTGCCCCGCTGAAGCACTGTTGCTGGCCTGCTGCTGCCCCGGTGCGCCCTGCTTCGCTCTGCTGGTGCCCTGTTGCCCCCGCGCGCGCGGGCTAGGCGCCCTCGCCCTCGGCCCATGATATCGCTCTGTATTTCGTGTCTGCTTTGGCTTGGGATGCAAGGGGGCACGGAGGAGCGGCGCAAGTGGGTCCGCGGCGAGCATTGGGGCCTGCAAAACGAAAACAATGACGTTTCGCGTTGTCACAAACCCACGAACGAGTGCCCCCTTGCACAGGGGGCGCCAATTACTGCGCATTCTTCGCGCAGTGGTTGGCACGGAGGAGGGCGCGGGCCGCGGCGAGCGCTGGGGCTCTCAAAGCCAAAGCGAACATTGAAAATGCAAAGTGCCCGCTTGCATCGCGGTGCAAATATATCAAAGCGAACGAAAAAGTGTGCTGCGTGTCCTTGCACTGACTGACCGAGCGCTGTTTGGCGCTGGTTCTGCATTGCTACAAAGAAGAGGAGGAGAGGGAGGGGAAGAAGAAGGAGAAGAAGGAGGAGGAAAAGGAGGAGGACGAGGAGCACGAGGAGGAGGAGGAGGCGGAGGAGGAGGAACAGGGGGAGGAGGAGGGGGAGGAGGAGGAGGAGGAGGAGGAGGAGGAGGAGGAGGAGGAGGAGGAGGAGGAGAGGCAGCATGAGGAGGAGGAGGAGGAGGAGGAGGAGGAGGAAGAGGAGGAGGAGGAGGAAGGGGACGGGGGGAGAAAAAACGCAGAGTAGAAAGGAGAAAGAAACAGAAGCAGAGAGAGGTCGGAGGCTGGGGGCTTGGAACGGAAGCGACCCCAACCGAGAAGTCAGTTTCGGTTTCGGTTCGCGTCGCGCGAGTTATTGCGCTTGCAAGGCGAGGCGAAGTTGCTCAAGTTCCTGCACTGGTAGGGCCCATTATTGCCGGAGCTGCCGCCCCCCCCCCCCGACCGCCGGGCGCGGCTCCCGGTTGTACCAGCGGTTGTCCCGACGGTTGCGGTTGTCCCGATGGTGGTCCTGGCGGTTGGCCTGACGGTTGTCCCGATGTTTGTGGTTGTCCCGATGGTTGTCCCGATGGTTGCCTCGATGGTTGCCCCGATGGTGGTCCCGATGGTTGCCCCGATGGTTGTCCCGATGGTTGTCCAGATGGTTGTCCCGATGGATGCCCCGATGGTTGATCCGATGGTTGTCCCAATGGTTGTCCCGCTGGTCGTGCCGCTGGTTTCCCCGACGGTTGTCCGTATGGTTGTCCCGATGGTTGGTATATACATACATATATAAATATATATAGATGTGCATATATATATATATATACAGAGGGGGGAGATATTGAGAAATATCTATATCGATAGATCGAGAGACAGGTGTTGCCATCTATTGCCAAACGGGCTCCAGTCGTGGCTCCCAGTAGTCCCGGCGGTTGTTCCGTTGGTGATAGTTGCGGTTGTCCCGATGGTTGTCCCCGTGAGCGCCCCGATGGTTGACCCGATGAAGGTACCGATGGTCGGCCCGATTGTCGTCCCGATGGTTGTCCCACTGGTTGTCCCAATGGATGACATTTATTTTATATATACACATGTAAATAAACAGGTCGATCTATTCAGTTGTGGATATATAGATAGAAACCTAGAGAGATAAACGGTTCGGTGTATATGTATAGAGTTATGTAGACACATACTTGTTCATGGTATACGGCTATGTCTTGGTATTTGTATACATAGGTACACGCACATATATATGTATATATATGTATTATTTAATTGTGTTTAGCGTGTATGTTCAGATGTGCTTATATACGTGTGTCAATATACATGTATGTCGTGTGTATGTACATCTGTAAACATATATTCATACATATACTTGTATCAATAATTATGTGTCTTCACATGTCTATATATATAGAGATATATGTTCACATCGGTGGTTGTCCTGAGAGGATAACTCGATGGATAAGTCGATGGATAAATGGGCATATGTGCGCGACAATAGGAATGTTCCATACTCTCCAAGGAACCCAACGCCATCGCAAACCAACCGCCTCCCCCTCCCCCCACGGGGGGGGGGCGACCATATGCGCGTGCATTGGCGCTGCTCGGGCTAGGCCACGTATGTGAGAGGCATCGCGACACATTCGCACATGTTGGCAAAGCATGCCAAAGCAAGCATAGATGTAAAAATGTACGTACGTATCTGCATACTACGCCGGTGTCTAAAGGTCAACGTCGTTAACGTCGTCGTCGCCGCCGCCGTCGGCGTCGTCGTCATCGCTGCCGTCGGCGTCGTCGTCGTCGTCAACGTCGTCGCGGTCGTCGTCGTCGTCGTCGTCGTCGTCGTCGTCGTCGTCGTCGTCGTCGTCGTCGTCGTCGTCGTCACCGTCACCGTCACCGTCGTCGTCGTCGTCGTCGTCGTCGTCGTCGTCGTCGTCGTCGTCGTCGCCGTTGCCGCCCCCAGGTTGGCAGCCTCCGCCCGCGCGGCGGCGTCGCGGCGGGCGCCGCTGCTCGAGCAGCTCTTCGTCGAAGAGGCCCCCGCGGGGAGGGATGAAATTCAGTGCAGTCAGCCCGCACAGTAATGATGAGCAACTTGCCAGGGCTACCCTTGTATCCTTGCCCCCTTCGGCCCACCCTCAGCGACTTTCGCTGGCCAGCCTCGCTCGAGAGACGCTGACATGGCCCTCCAGGGCCCTTTTGCATCCTGACCGCGCATCCTTCTTAGACGGGTTTATTGTATCGTTTAACCGACCCGGCCTCGGCCCAGCCGCGACTGCGAGTCCGCCGCAGGCGCTGCAGGCGGCCGCCCCTGGACGACGCTGAAATCGCCATGGAGGAAGCGGGTCCCGAGGGAATCAATATCGATTGACCGACCCCTGACCCCCATCCCCATCCCTCTCCAGAACCCTACCATCTCACCCCCCCAGTCGGGATAAACCCTTGGAGACCCGAAGGAAACGGCCTGTATCCCCACTGGGGGCGTAAAAAGCCAAGGCCACGCCCATAGGGATAGGGAGATGGCTAAACGACGCTGAAAAGTCCCTTGCGGCGAACATGGGTGTATCCGCGCTCTCGCGGTCTGGGCTCCGGGGCGCGATCCCGCGGATGTGTGGTCGCACGTGTACGCTCTGCGCGGAGTTTCCGCGAAAAAACGCCCCATGTCCGCGCGATCGCGGCCCAGGGGGCCGGCCCACGAGGCCGCGGATGTACGGAGACGTTTCTCGCTCGCGGAGAATATGCGGGTCTACCTCGTCCCCTCGGTTCGGCACGGCGCCGAGGGGGATGTGAGAGAAGGTAGCCTTCTGGGAAGGCGGCGGGCGCACGCTTGCGCTAGGCGACGGCGGCACCTCGTGAGTTGCTCGCCGAACAGCCCCTGGACCTGGTGCCCATAGAGGCCTGCTGGGAGGCCCCCTTGTCGTTGGAGCTTGGACATAGCTCCATGCTGGCGCCTGGCCCTAGTGAATCTGCGTATTTTAGAACTCATGAGACGATGCTTCTTCTCACGTTGGACTCTAGTTGTGCGTACTCTCCTGCCGCAGCCAAAGTCGATGCCGATGTATGTAGCATGTGCGACAGGGCGCACCACGAAACCAGCTCGGCGGACGAGTCGGGCAACAGCACGAGCGTCACTCATCAAGCTACACACAACAACAGACTTATCCGCAACTTTGAGTTTCCGTTTCTGCAGCTCATGGCACGTAGTGATGATGCCATTGGCGAGCTCCGGGCGGACGGCCTTGCTCGATCCCTTGGCCGTTTTCGACACATCGTCCACCCAGAGTCTCGCCCCCATCCTGGGATGGGCGGTCGCAACCGTGATCATGACGTGGTGCGTCATCATCTTGGCGAAACGGGTCCCCGAGCGGAGCCCCTGCACGACGCTGAGGAGCGAGTCAAAAGGCTCAGAAATTGCTTTGTCTTGCTCCAAGCATCTCGGGGCTGCGCACTGCAGCAGCTCAGGATACAATATGACTGGAGGAAAGTGTAGCCGCATGGCGGCCGACACGAGGATGTCCCACGGGATGCTGTCGTAGAGCGTGGCAATGTCGAGCATCCCGTGGCCGTACTTCATGCCCGTGGTGAAGGCCAGCTCCTCGTCCGGCGCCCGCAGGAACGCTTCCTGCAGGCATGAGTTGCTTGGCAGGGCTGCGTCCCAATGTCGGGCGCTGTCGGCCGACCATGACTGTGCATGGGGTTCTCGCAGGAGTGACCAGAGCCGGCCCAGCATCGACACGAGGCCGATGTCACGACCTCCCGCCGTCTTCTCGGGAGTGAGCTTTCCTATGACGGCGAGCGTCTGCGCTGGCCACGCCAGAGTATGCTCGACCGCCTCCAAGATGAGGAGCAGCTCCGCCTGGCCCTCAACTGGGAGCCTCTGGTAGTCCACGGGCGTGACCATGTCGATGCCCATGCCAGCCTTCGCTTTCATGTGTGATGCCCCTCTGGAGATGTCGGCCACCTCCATCTGCGGGAGCGGTTCGTCCATCGCTCTCTCACGGACACTTCTGAAGAACTCTTGAACGTCCTGCACCTTTGGGGCCGTGGGGGCTCACAGCTGCTGGTGCTTCTTCGCCTTCGCGTCCATGATGTCCCTCGGATGGTAGATCAGCTGCTGGCCTACCACGATCTCTACTGGGGGGAGTGGTCCTTTCTTCAGCGATTTGTGCAGTACGCCATTGGCCTCGGGCTCAACCACCCACGCGCGGAAGTCGTTGATGGCCAACAGGACTGCAAGCCTCTGGGCACGCTGCATGATTTTCTTCGCGGCGTGGGCGAATGACTCCACGACCGCTGGATGGCACTGACACTGGCTCTCAAGGATGCGGAGCCACTCACTCCACGGGGGGTCACGACCTTCTCTCAGCACCGTGTGGGCGCCGTCTGGTCTGTCCCCCGCTGCCTTCTTCGCCGCGATCTGGTACTGCTCCAGCTGGCGCCGCCCGTTGTCTCTCTGGCGGTGCCTGCTGACCCAATGGTGTGCACCTGGGTCCACCACTGAGCGCGCTGGTCTCGTAGGTGGACTCGTCGTCTGTGGGCTGCCTGTCTCACTGGGCCCTCCTCGAATTGTGCTCCCTGCGCACGGCCAACTCGAGGGAGGGCCACTCCATGCTGTCGAGTGATGTTGAGCTCGACTGTGGAGATCCAGGCAGCATGCATACCCGAAACAAGAAGAGAGCGTGAGGCTTCGAGCCTAGATACTACGGAGCCGAGCAGCGCGGGGGAGAGGGAATGGGCGCAGCCCTGCCCCGAGGCGAATTCAATCTTCTGGCAGCTCGCAACCCGCAGCTTGCTGGGGATAGCAAACGTTTGGCGGAGACGGCGACTCACTTCCAGGGACCTGTAACGGACTGGGCCCAGGGTCGGCCTCTTGGGTAAATTGCCGTTCAGAATCAGTATTTAAAACGCTGTCTTTTTTGGGGGGGGCTGGCTCGAATTGGAGGGGGTGCTGCACTGCTCCTGCGCCTGGCCAGATTTCAGCTGCTTCTCCTGGGCACGATCACTTACGCCCACCTCCGAGCTTAGGTCGGGGAGGACAGGATGTGACGGGGAGGAGAGGGTGCTGCTCAACGCCAAGTCATCACAGAAATTGAGCTGGTCAGCCCACTGGTCGTCCTCTTAGTCGGGCCAACAATCGAGAGATTCATCGACTTCATCGGGAGGAGCCTGACCTGCATCCTCCACCGACGACGGGGCCCCAGGGCTTTGAAAGCAAACCCCAAACATGTCGTGAAACCTCGACCTACGAGCCTCCAGAGCCTCTTGCTGAGCAACAGCCTGGTGGACCCGAGACAAACTTGACTTGGAGCCAGACGTGGGCTCTCTACGTGGCCTGGGGGCTTGACGGAGACTCGGGGAAACCGCGAGAGAGCGGGCGAGAAGCTGGAGGCCAGAGCTGCGGAATTCTAGAGCAAGGCCGTGGTGGGGCTTCCACGGGACAGACCTCACAGCGCTGATAGTTTTCAGGAACGGCATGGCCTCGGGGCTGCACACAACGTAGTCGAGCACTCTGTCGCGCCCCTGGGCGTTGGCGCACGTGCCCTCTGTGCCTGCCGTGCGCATGATACCATTCAGCTGCTGGACAAAACGTGAGGCCTGCAGAGTGTCGGGCTCCATATTGAAGCCACCAACTATGAGCCGCGGAAACCTCGCCGCCTGGAGCAAACCCCCGAGGCGGTGAAACTTGGCCTTGTTGGGGCCAGTCATCATGATGCTGGGCAGTGCATAAGTACAACCACAATGATTGAGTAGCTTGCCACGTGTAGCACCATGGGGAGGAAACCGTCGAGGCCGACCTGGCCTACCTCGAGGAGGTG
>CAUYUJ010014498.1:67500-120000 GCA_963575745.1 Prorocentrum cordatum
TGGGGACAGTGGTGGGACAGTAGTACAGTGGGGAAAGTGGTGGGGACAGTGGGGACAGTGGGACAGTGATGGGGACAGTGGGGACGGTGGGACAGCACAGTGGGACAGCGGCGGGGACAGTGAGACTGTGGTGGGAACAGTGGGTACAGTGGGACAGTGGTGGGGACCGTGGGGAAAGTGCGGAGAGTGGGACCGTGGTGGGACAATGGTGGGGAGAGTGGGGACAGTGAGACACTGGTGGGGGCACTGGTGGGGAGAGCGGGGACAATGGTGGGAACAGTGGGGGCAGTGGTGGGGACGGTGGTGGTGGGGACAGTGGTGTGGGGACAGTGGGAATGTGGTGGAAACAGTTGGACAGTGGAGGGTACAGTGCTGGTGGCGACAGTGGTGAGGGCGGTGGCGAGGACGGCGGTGGGATGATGGGACAGAGGTACAGTAGGGACAGTGGTGGGGACAGTGGGGGCAGTGGTGGGAACAGTGGGACAGCTCAGTGGGACAGCGGCGGGGACAGTGGGACAGTGGGGACAGTGGGACACTTGTTGGGGCCGTGGAGAAAGTGGGGAGAGTGGAACCGTGGTGGGAACAGTGGTGGGGACAGTGGGGACAGTGCGACATTGGTGGGGGCACTGGTGAGGACTGTGGTGACGGTGGTGGGAACAGTGGGGACAGTGGTGGTGAGGACAGTGATGCTGGGGACAGCAGTGGGGGATGTGGTGCGGACGGTGGTAGGGACCCAGAGTTGTTTGCTGGCGGTGAGCGTGTGGGGGGGGTTCGAACCGGTAGTTAAACCACCCGGTTTTCGAGGGGAAGGGGGGGGTTCGAACCGGTAGTGACCTCCCCCCTCCCCCCTGGTTTTCGATAGGGCGGGAGGGGGGGGTTCGAACCGGTAGTGACCCCCCTCGGTTTTCGAGGGGGGAGGGGGGGGGAGCTTCGAACCGGTAGTGACCCCCCTCCGGTTTTCCAGAGGGACGGGGGGTTCGAACCGGTGGTGACCCTTCTCTGGTTTTCTGGGGGGAGAGGGGGGGGAGTTCGAACTGGTAGTGACCCCCGCGGTTTTCCGGAGGAGGGGGGGGTTCGAACCGGTAGTGACCCTCTCCGGTTTTCCGGAGGGGGGGGGTTATAGGGGAGGGGAGGGGGCCTTGCCGGGGGGAAAGGGGGGGGTCCAGCAGGGGAGGGGGGGTTTTCGGAGGGGGGTGGGGGGCGACCCCCGGGCTCCGGAGGAAGAGGGGGACATTTTCCACAGTAAAGCGGCGGTGGATCACGCTCTCTCAGATCTCCGGGCGAAGTTCTTGGACTGGCGCTGCCACCACCGCCTCTCTCTCTCTCTCTCTCTCTTTCTCTCTTTCCCTCGCGCACGGAGCGCGCCAGGGGCGGCGCCAGGGGGATCCACAGTCAAGACGCTGAAACAAGGACCGCTTTGGGTTCAGGAGGGGCTCTGGCTTCCAAGCCACCTCTTACCTTTGGGTCGTAGAGCCTCTGCGTAGCCGAGGCTCGGCGCAACTGGCGCTCCATGGGGTAGCACGACGACTGCAGCGCCGACCCAAGAGATCAGCGCGGAGCTCCGACATGTTCTGCTTTCGCAGGTGATCATTATTCTTCTTGTTCTTCTTCTTCTTCTTCTGTTCACCGCGAGGGACCTCGGGAGCCCTCGACCTGGTCCTGGCGGGGCCAGCGCGGTTTGCTCTTTGTCCCGCAGCGCGGCCCCGGGACCCCGACAGCGGCATCGGGGGGCCTGGAATGGCGGCGATCGTAGACGGAAAACATTACCATGTTCACGGCCTCACGAACCGGGCCCCTTCGTCGCGGGGCGTTTTTTCGCGGATGCCCCGCGCGGAACGTATCCGTGCGACCGCGTATCCGCTGGATCGCGCACTGGAGCCCAGACCGTGAGGCC
Organism: Prorocentrum cordatum; assembly: GCA_963575745.1. Classification (NCBI taxonomy): domain Eukaryota; class Dinophyceae; order Prorocentrales; family Prorocentraceae; genus Prorocentrum; species Prorocentrum cordatum. Next base: position 69,395 of record CAUYUJ010014498.1, read on the forward strand.
GTGGATGATGATGGAAATTTGTTCCGCCCTGGACGCAAAGCATCCGTCTTGTTGTTTCTGAAGCACGGGTGTCCACTGTTCTCGGTTGGCTCGGTTGCGTCGTGGTCGGCTGCGTTCGGTCGGTTTGGCTCGGTCAGCCGCGTCTCGTCGTTGCCGCGTCGCGGCGCTGTTCTGGGCTGCCTGCGGCCTACAGGTTTCGGCCGGCTTCGGTCTCGCTGTCGGTTTTCGGCGGTGCTGTGGCCGTGGACGGCCTTGTCGACGCGCTTGGGCTCTGTCGGTCACGCGCACGAGGTGGTGAGAGGGGGGCGGAAAGCTTCTCAGAAGCAGGCTGTTTCTCAGAAGGCGCAGGCCTTTTCTGTAGATATAATGCCGGCGCCTTCTAAAAAAACAGCCTCGTTCTAAGTATAGAAGCCTTCCACCTTTCCCCCAACTCCTTGTGCGCGCCGCCAAGTCTGCTGCGGGAGAGGTGAGTTCACCCTCGCTTGGCGCGCTGGCGGTCCTGGAGAAGCTCGGCTTCCAGCTGGTCGGCTCCGCGGCGCGGGCGGGCGGTCTTTCCGTGTGTCTGCTGGCAAGGGCCCGGCGCGACGACGAGGACCGTGGCATGTTGGCCCCCAGGATCGACGATCCTCGGAACGTGCGCTTACACTATTTATCTACATGTGAATATACCTATACATATTTACATACATATATGTACATTTATATTTATATATATACACATAATAATGTCGCTGCGCGCCGTTTGTGCCGACGCGCGGCCTTCCGTCTTCGGGAGGGTGCCTCGGGCATCAGGGCAAGCGCCGCCTCGGACGCGGTGGGTTCGCCGTGGAGTTGCCGCGCTGCCGGCGTCGTCTACTTGAGCGCGGGTCGCAAGGCTTGCCATGAGTTTGCCGTGGTGTCGGCGTCGTCACCTTGGGCGCGTCGAGAACAAACGGCGCGGCGGCATATACACATACATACATACACATATGTGTATATATACATATATATGTCTAGATATAAACAAATCTGCAGCACACCAGAGAAAGAACAATCAGTGGACGGATGTCGCTGAGGAGATCGACTGGGAACCCAGGAGCCCGGGAACCCAGAACCCACCGAAATATAACCGGGAACCCGGGAACCCAGCTTGCTACCAAAATCGGTGGGACATTTTCGCCAAATTTTTCAATTTCCGCTAGGACCCCTTCAGTGCAAGCACTGCACTGATTGGGAAACTGATTCCCCAATCAGAGCTTGCCTCTGTAGGGGTCCTAGCGGATTCATATGGTTAGGTTAGGTTTGCCGCCGATTTTCGCCGCACGCCCCCGGGTGCTGCCCGGGTGCCCGGGGGTGCCGGGGGGTGAGGTTGGCCGCCGATTTTCGCTGCACTCCCGGGTGCCCTGGGGGGGGGCCCGGGGGGGCCTGGGTGCCCAGGTGCCCGGGTGCCCGAGCGTGCCCGGGCGTGCCCGGGGGTGCCCGGGGGTTGTCTTGGGGCCCTTTGGGGCTGTCTTGTCGGCCTCTTTGGGGCCTCTTGGACAAGCTTGGGACGATCTTTGGGGCTTATGAGCCCGTCTTGGAGTGTCGGATGCCCGAACAGGCGAGAACGCTAAACTAATTGCAACACTTTCTGGGAAATCAAAGAGGTTGGCCTCATGAAGGTCCTCTTGGAGCCTTCTTGGGGCGTCTAAGCAGCCCCGTCTTGGGCCCTTCCCGGGTCAGTCTTGGGTCCCTCTTTGGGCGCCTTAGGCTTTAGGGCCGTCTTGGATTCGAGGTCTCTGGGGCCGTCTTGTGACTGTCTTGAACCGTTTTGGGGCCTCTTGGGCTGTCTTGCGGGCCTTTTGGGGGCCTCTTCGGCCGTCTTCGGACGATCTTGGTGGCGTATGGGCCCGTCTTGGAGCTGGGCCCGTCTTGGAGCGTCGGATGCCCGAACAGACGAGAACGCTACAATATTCGAACAACCATTGGAACATCAACGATTTTAGCATCCTGGAGGTCCTCTTGGAGCCCTCCTGGGGCGACTGAGAGGCCTCTCTGGCTGTCTGGAGGACATATTGGAACGTCTTGGGGCCACCTTAGCCGTCTTAGAGGCGTCTTGGGACCGTCTTGGCGGCCAATGTGGGCCATCTTGACAATCTTGAAGGCATCGTGGTCGTCCTGGACGAGATGGAGCCAATTGAGACCGAACCTTCGCGGGTTTTCTGGGTGGCCGTCGGTTTAGGCCGATACCCCATTGAGAGTTCTTTAGACAAGGACAACAAAGATTTGCCAGACATCCGGCATGCCGTGCACCCTTGTGTCAAGACCACGGGGGGGGGCGGCGGAGATCGTGGCCTTCGGCCCATCTCGGCACCGTGCCTGGCGACTCGAGGCCCTCTTGGACCGTCTGGAGGGCCTCTTTGGGGGGTGGCAGGAGTTGTCCCCCCAGGCTGGCCCGTAATGCGGCAGTTAGGCTCAACTCGCTATGCCACCAAGGGTACACATGGGTAGGCAGAGACCCAGAGAGCCACCAAAGACATGCGACATGCCCAGGCCTAGCGTTCAGGACGAAACACATCATCAGGACCTTCTGGAAGGCCCCGGGGGGCCCTCTTGGCCCGTCTTTTGTTTTTTCGGCGCCCGAGGAAACCATCCGGGGAAACGCCGCAGGCGCGCCGGCAGCCCCAGGAGATTTGAGAATCTGTGGCCGGGGCCCTCACATGTTGTCATCGAAATTCAGGACTGGGGCTCAGGAGACTGAGCCAAAGTGCCCGCAGGCACGGCGGCGGATGCATAAGCCAAGTGTGTGTTCAGCCCGCTCTGCTCCACCAATTGATGGGCGTGTTTTCCACCACCACCCTCAGAAGTTGGAAGGGGGGGTCCACCTCCTCCTCCTCCTCCTCCTCCTCCTTCCCCCCTCCAACTTATGGTGGTGATGGTGGAAAACAGGCTCATCACCGACATCGCGCAGCCCGTGCTGGCCCTCCTTGCCACCGCCTGCGTCGGGTTTTTGCGGGCCTCGGCAGGCGAGCGCACCTAGGCTCCGGCACACGTTCTGGGGGTCAGATCTGCAGGAGGGGTGAAGCAACAACCAGACATCCTTCTCCTCCTCCTCCTCCTCCTCCTCCTCCTCCTCCTCCTCCTCCTCCTACTCCTAGATTCTCAGAGGAGGGAAAAGTACCGATACCGCTGCCCTTCCCTCGTTTTCTCCCTTTGGGGCTTCCTGGGTTGTCCTCGTCGCCACCGCTGGATTGGCCCCGTAACTCTGGTTAGAACGTCCCCCGTGAGAGGTCGTGGGAGTAGCGGTGTCGGTACCCGGGTCTCCCTAGCTTCTCGAAGCTGAGGAAGTGTCTGAAGCATATGCGTTCGGAGGTCCGCGCACATTGCTTTGATCGGCGGTGGGTCCCGCTGGCTGCCCATCCAGCGCCGCCCCTGGCGCGATGTCCAAGGCTGATCCCAAGAAATCCACGCGGACCTCCGAAATTCTATGTGTGCTGAAGACAAGGTGTCTGTCTTCTTCTACTAGCTACCAAAGTGACGAACCAAACACACTGAAGAGAGGTAAAGGACAAGTTAGACTGACTGAGCGTCAGCCGTGTCTGGTTGCTGCGTGGCCTTTTGAGGTCTTGAGGCGGCCTGGAGGCCAGTCAAGGGGCAGTTTCTGGGGAGGGGTCGCAAAGAGGTACAGACCTCGCGCGGATGTCTCGGATCTGGGCTGGCGGCACCTCAGGTGCCGCCTCTGGCGCGCGGAGCGCGCCAGGGAGGAGGGACCAGCGTCGATCCAAGAAATGTGTGCGGAGTTCCAACAGTTGTTGTTGATGCAGTGATGTCTTCGGCTGCTGTTGATGGTAGCGGTATGCCGTCGTCGAGGTTGGGGCCCCCATGACAATTACATGACCTTCTACCCCAACGTCTTGAAAGAAGGGGCAGTTTCTGGGGGACGTTTCCGGGCCCCCCGGACTATCAAACGAATGATTCTGATTCGGGGCCGTCAAAGAAGCAGTCCCCAGAAAGGGGCAGGAACCGCCTGGGGCCCACGCACTGAAACGAAAACGGAACGTCGGAGGTCTCGGCTCCCACGGATCGAACGCCTTGATGTTTCAAGCATGTGGCCGCTTGAAGTTCCGATCATTTCCCTGGCTCACCAGCGCAGTTGTTTCATCCCGAGCGGCTTGTATTGTCCCGCAGCACAGACAGGGCCCCCAGATGCCGCAAACGCCGAACAACTTCTGCGCGTCAGAGGCATGGGTTGAAGGGTGGCGCCAACAGGCCACGGGGCGAGAATGGCTTCTGCAGAATTCATCGGCTAATTTGAACAGATTCTCTCCCGAAGATGTAAAGCTGCATAAGCATTACATGTCGGAGCTCCGCGCGGATTTCTTGGATCGGTGCTGGACCCTCCTCCCTTGCGCGCGGAGCGCGCTCGGGGCGGCGCTGAGGGCGCCGCAAGGGGGTCCAGTGCCGATCCAAGAAATCCGCGCGGAGCTCCGAAAGTTTATGATTGTGCAAGGGCTTCTTCTTCTGATCACGGGAGGCGGCGCGTGGGGCGTGCCGCGCAGCAGCATTATTTTCATCACCGAGCTTGCGTAGAAGCTTGAGGCCGCTTCGGCGGTGATATCTATCGGGCGACACACGCGGGGAGTGAGTGGCCAGCGGAAAACGTGCCCTGTCGCTTTGGTCTTTGGTTCGTCTATCGGGCCCTGGGGAAAGGGCCCTGAGGAGAGGAATGGGCTTCCAGGTGCAGCTTGCATTACTGAGGACCTCTCCGCCCTAGGTCATTGACCGCTCTTGGGCATCGCTGGAGTCACTGGCAACCGAAGCGGTTAGCAGTGATGATGCCATGGCATTAGGCCATGCCGTTTCAGGCACTATGCTGCGCACTTCTCTCTCTCTCTCTGTCCCTGCATGTATATAGATAGATCAATACGCATCGGTGTAGCTCTGCATGTGTATGTACGACCTCTTGTGCTGGTCATACACATCACTCCTTGTCGCATTGCATACGCCATGGACGAATGTTTGTTCAATTGCGCACGCACATCAGGATCCACTGGGAGTTTGGCCGTGTGCGTCGACGGGGCAGGCGTACAAATGGCCGGTTTCGGTACAACAGCTTCGTTGAAGTTTTCCTGCCAGATGGGGTAATCATCCCAGTCAGCTTGAATCGGCGTCTGTTGCAGCCTCCTCCTGTCAAATCGTATGCAGCTGCGCGTGGATCATGTATTCGCAGAATGGCAACAGTGGCGAGCAGAGTCAGGTTTTATCCAGTTGCTTGCGGCAAACATCGCCACTGTGCCTGTGCAAAAGCGCAGCAGGAAGTAGGCTGAGTGTAGGAAAAGCGTAGTCCCGACGAGTATTCTGCATTGGGGCGGGTCGTGATCCCGACCTCGCGTTCGTCCGCGCAGTAGGGAGGAGGAGGTGGAGGAGTAGGAGGAGGAGGAACAGGAGGTGAGAGAGAGAGAGAAGAAGAGAGAGAGAGAGAGAGAGAAAGAGAGAGATAGAGATAGAGCGAGAGAGAGAGAGAGAGATACATATATAGAGAGGGAACAAACACATGAGGATGAGGAGGGGAAGGCGTCCTGTGGCTTTCTTGGGAACTCCTAAAAGCTTCTTTGGGGCCTCTAGGGGGCATCGTGGGGCCTCGTGAGGGCTCCTTGGCGCCTCTTAGGTGATCTTAGCGAACTCTTGGCCAGTCTGGCGGCTATGGAAGCCGCCTTGGGGGCATCTAGAGGCCGCTTTGGTGCCCTCTTGGAGCGGTTCACGGCCGTCTTTGGGCTCTCTCGGAAGCCCTTTGGGCGATCTTTGGGCCCAATTGACCCGACTTCGGGCCCCTTTGGGGGCTTCTTGGGCTGCCTGGGGGCTATCTTGGAGGCTTCGTAGAGGCTTTGTTGGCCGTCTCCGGCGGTCGAAAATCCGAACAGGTGAGAACTTTAAAATCTGTCAACAACACTTGGATACCTCTTGGGGGTGGCCGCCTCGTGCTCTCCAGGAGGGCCTCTTGGATACCTCTTGGGTCGTCGTGGGGGCTTCTTGATCTGTCTTGAGGCGCTCTTGAGAGCCTCCAGAGCCGTCTTGGGCCATTTGGGGGCCATCGTGGCGTCATCTTGGTTGACTTGACAGCCGTCCTTGAGGCCGTGAGACTCCCAAGAATGCCTCAAGACAGATTAAGAGGGCCCCAAGACGGCCCAAGAGGTCTCCAAGAGGCCTTGCCAGTGATTTCCTTTAGGCTTTTGAAAGAGTTTGAGGTTCTGGCAGGTTCGGACTCCCGGCCGCCCACGACAGCTCGACCGGCCTCTCTGGGCCGTCTTGTAGCTTCCTTTGTGCGCTCCAGGGCCGTTCCTGGGGCCCTCGCTGGCAGCCCTTCGGGCGATCTTTGGGTCCTTTTGGGCCGACCTGTGGGCCTCTTGGGGGCCTCTTGAATTGTCTTAGAGCTATTTGGGAGGCCTCTTGGAAGCCTTGTGGGCCGTCTTGGGAAGTCGGACGCCCGAACAGGCGGGAACCTCACAATCCGTGAAAACCCGCAGGAAAGTCAATGGCTTGGGCCCCCATCGTGCTCTCCAGGAATCCCTCCTGTAGCTCTCTCGGGGGCCTCTTCGGCCGTCTTGAGGCCCGCTCGGGCTACTGAGCCATCTTGAGGCTCCCTTGGGGGGCTCTTGAGCAGTCTTGGGCCATCTTGAGCCGTTTTGTTGTCGTCTCGGTTGTCTTGGAGGCCGTCTTGGAGGCCGTCTTGGAAGACCGAGAAGGCCGCCAGAAAGCAAGTTCACAAGGGGCGTTTTTTTGGGCGCGAGTGCGTCGAGGAGAGGGAGCCCCGTAAAACTTCACCAAATATCCCAGACAACCAACGACCATTCTAACACGCTCACTCCGTGCAGTCACGGTGGCGGAGTTCGGTTTGCCGCTACTGTTGAGCAAATGGTGCGTTCATTCTGGGCATGGCAGGGCAGCGTTGCCCACGTTTGAATGCTCAGTCCCTTTGGTGCGCGCTGAATTCTAGATAGGACAATCGAGGCAGTGACCCTAGGACATATCAAAGCTACATGCAGGCATGGGTGATATGCACGCGTGGTGCGTCAGGCGAGCGTTTGGCCTAGAGCGTGCGCCATTGCACGAGAGATTCCAGACTGGCTGCAGACGCGAAAGTCACACTGTTGGTAATGACACTTGATTGCCAAGGTTAGGTAACTCCACCCGATCACACATATGACATCGTTTTTCAATGCATATCCTGTGTCACAATATGTATGCGCATGGCAGCTTGTTCTCAGGGTCCACGTCAGGATGATGCGTGTCTCGGCCGTGGTCCGCACGCAGGGGACTGAGTAACAGAATTCTTGCCCGTGCCCGCGCGAGAGTTGATGCATGCCCGCGTGAAACGTTCAGCGCTTAGCGATGCTTTGGTCGGATGGGTCTTTGGATGATCACCGTTCCCGCTGTGCACGTCTCGTTCTCACCTTTGCAGCGTGGATGGTTGCGCCCAGAGACCAGGTCTTTCGCCGACGTCTTGACCATGTCCAGCGAGCCCACTGGATCTGAGGCGTTTAAGTCATGATCCATTTTCGGTCTGGCAAGGGTAAGTTCGGTTTGGCAAGGGCCCGCTGCCCTTCAGTTTTTATTTTAGGGCCCCAGCAAGGAGACTCGACTGACCCTGGGAACAAAGGGCATCATTCGCTCCCGATTGAGTATGCGACTGTCGCAGTACTCTGGCCGTGCTGCGTGGGGCCTCTGCCCTGCGCAGGTACGCCACGGCGCATACCGGGGGCTGCGCCTTCCGGAGGCGCTTTCGTTGAGCCCTGCGGCGTGGCAGAGGGGGCCCCCCGCCAGGCGCGCGGAGGCCTGGGACATTTCCCGCCCCCCTCCTCCTCCTGGAGGCAATGTCTGGCCGCAAGTGCCGAGCCATCTTCCCTGGGCGATCTGCCTCGGCGGCAGGGCGAGTCAGGGGCAACGTGAAGGGGGCTCGGGCTCAGAGGGGAAGCGTCGACCACCAATCGCTCATTCATCGTCGATGTGGGCCTGATAGCCCACCCCCGCCTAGGAGCTTGCGGATTCGGTGTCGGGGGCATATCGCCAATCTGTCGGCGACGCATCGCCGACTCCGGATCGATGTCCCCCCTGCCCCCCTGGCGGGTCCCGGTCACGCATCGCACCCCCCTTCACAGCGTCCACACATGCCCAGGCTCGGGCGGTCGCAGGCCTGGGTGAGACGGGGGGGCGCGGAGTGGCGACGGGTCCCGTTTCCATGGGAAATCGGGGATCTCCGCCGCCGGGCGAGGCGGCACGGGCCGCACGTTGGGGAGGGCACCTCCCCCGATCCACGGATGTGCCGACCGCGCGCCACATCCAGGGATCGCTAATCCATTTGCGCGCCCCCGACAGACCTCTAACGCATTGAATGAATCAGCTCGGAGGTGGGGCCCTCGCCGGGCCCGGGGCCGTCACCAGAAGGATCTGGGATTCAAACAGTTTCCCCAGGACCCGCGCTGAGCAAGAAATCAAGATGTAAGGTTTTTTTTTTTTCGGAATGGCTCCCAAGAGCCTGACCCTTTGCCCAGTGCCAGGTTTTCAATCCCGAGCCGTTTTGTTGACTGACCGGCGGGGCCTGTCCAGGGCCCCCGGAGGCCGAGAACGGCGAACACATTGTGCAAATCTTGATTTTTCCTATGCGCAGGAGGGCTAGCACAGCATCCAGGCCTCCAAGATGTGGTGCGAGTGGATGGGCTGGGGGAGCGCGCCGCGCCGTCGATGAACCAGGGATGCAGCTCGATGGGGCCGGATTTTCTCTACACCGACAGCTTCGATGCATCGCCGACGTCGCCGATGCATCGCAGATGCGGCCCAGTTCTCGGCTCGGGCCCCATGTCTACCCAGGCAGCCTCCGAGATGACTGTTCCCATCCGCAGCCCCAGGAGACCCGTCCCGGGCCGGGCCCCTCTCTGATACCCCTGGGGCCCAGAGGCGGGCCCCTGAGGCCGAAATCGCGGAAGAACGCCAGAGCCGAGCTTGGGCCCGGGAGGCCGAAGTCGATCGAAGTCGACCGATGAAAAGATCCAGGCCTTTTGTGTGTCTCGTTTGGTTCGCTCTTTGCGGGCGCACGCGACGAGGAGGGCTAGCCCTGCTGAGATCCGAGCATTCGGACCCCATTCTGGGAGGTCGGCTTCGGGCGAATGGGTTCCTTGCAGGGGGGGTCTCAAACATGTGCGCAACAGTTCGTGCAGTCGCTCGTGCGGGGTGCGCGCGTCGTTAATCATGCAGCCCGTCGCTGCCATTCGCTTCGCGCCACAGGATGAACTGTTGCGTTTTCGTTGGCGGCCCCATTCTACGAAGGACCCCCCCTCCCCTGCCCCGGGGCCACGGAAGTGTCAGCCCTAGAGCTCTCGCCGCAGCCGCTGCGGCGGCCCGCGCCTGCCCCGCCTGCCTCGCGGAAGCCCCCCCCTGGCTCGAGAGACGCGATGTGCGACCCTCCGCGGCGCGCGCGCGGGAGCGCTCCCGCCCTCCCTCTCGCGGCGCCCGCGCCGACCCCGCGAGGGAGGAGGGCGGGGAGTACACCGAAGAGGAGGCCTGCCTGCCAGGGAATGGCCCTGGATAGTTTGTCAGCCCCCTCTGTGCAGGCCCGAGGACTCTTGGGATCTTGCGAGGCTGAACCTCGATGCAGAATGTGCCCCCAGAGATTTTGCAGCTAAATCCCTTGATCGCTTGACGGCGTGCTTCTACTTTATACCAGCGGGGTCAGATCAGGAGCGACATAATGACGCACATGTGCATGAATTCAAGCTGGTTTCGAAAGTACGCATTGCGCGAATGTTCGCATCACGAGGCTGGTCTCGCGGACTGGGGAGCCGTATTCATGTACGGAGTTGGGCGCGTACGTGTTGTGGGCTCCCTAGCAGAGGAGCAGAGGAGGAAGAGGTACCCAACACTTGCCCAGTTTTCGCCTGTCTGGGGCCTCTTGAGAGGCCCTCGTCGCCACCGGTGGGTTCGCCTCCAAGTTTTGGTCAGAACGCATCCCAGGACAGGTCCGGGGAGTAGCGGTGGTATCGGTACCTTTTGGTTCCCGCTGGGGGGGAGTTTTGTGATCTGGGCGGTGCAATTCACGGCCCACTCCGATCCAATCGATCCGATGCGGTAGCGGTTTTGGCTAGGCCGATCCGACCCGATTCCGACACTCCGACGATCCGATGCCCGGCCCGATGTTTGCATGGCGCTGCTGTGCATCCTGGCGCAGCCGACCCGATTCGTGATCGGCTCCGTGCCGGTGCAGCCCGATCCGACGCACACCTCGATGCGATGCGATGTCCCATTCGATGCGGACTGATCCTGCAACGTTGTTCACGCCGGGCGGTTTCGCCTGGCTTCGGGCCCCGAGGACCAGCACAGATGGATCCTGCTCAAAAGGTACCGCAGAAAGATCTGGTCTACACGGCTCCGGTCGTGTTTTTCGCGATGCGGCATGTTTGTTCGCAATCTCGGATTTTAGGATGGTGAGGCCTGGCATGGGGCGCAGGGAAGGGTTCCCTCTCCTTCCTTAAGTTGACATGTCTCTCTCTCTCTCTCTTTGTGTCTTCTCTCTTTCTTTCTTTCTCTCTCCTCTCTCTCTCTCTTTTTCTCTGTTGTTTGCAGTCGTTTCGTTTCGGTCGGCTTTGGCGAAGTGTTTCGCGGCCGCGCTCTAGCCATTGTGCTCTCGTGGGTGCACGCAGCTCTCAGAAGTTTGTCTCTAGCAGGCCGTTCTTTCAGAGGGGTCCGCAATGTTCTCGCGCAGGAAAACCCAGAAGAAGAAGAAGAAGAGAGCGAGGCACTCGTTCAGGAAGGGGGGGTAGGTGAAGAGAGATCCTTTGGGGACACCTGAGATCGAACCCAGTTAACAGCCATCTCGAGGGCAATGGCTTCGGCCTGGGACACCGTGACCCCCGCTCCTAGGAAAAGGCCCTCGGCGTACCAGGGTTCGAATGTGGTGTTGGTCGGGGTCTTCGAAAAGAGCCCGACCACCATAGAAGCCGACGCGCATGTACTGGATCGTCTGCCGCCGTCGGTCTGGACCACGACGTTCGCGGACCCAGGCTCCAGCGTCATCTGGAATGACCTCGTCCACGACCACATTATGTCCATCGTGAGGTTAGCCAGCCCGTCCGGCCTCTTGTTGTGCGCGCGTGGCAGCCAAGCGATTGGGTCGTCCGCGATGCTCGGCAGCTGCCAGCCAGCGGACATCATGTCGAAGATACCGTTGGAGATCCGGTGCAGCATCGGCTTGTCCCTGTCGTCAGCCAGCCTCGCTCTGCCGCAGGCTGCGTCGACCAGCGATCTGCTGTCGCAGGTAAACAGGAATGCTCTCCCCTAGCGTGTCCAGTGCCAGAGCTCCGCGGGCGTGTCCTGCAGGTCTTCCGCCCGTGGTCCGTCGGTCTGGAAAGTGAGCCGCTGCTTCTTCGAGCTCCACTCGGCGTCTGCGGGTTGTCCGTGGCAGGGTCCTGCTGCCTCGGTGCTCTGCACTTCGACAGCTCGGCCTCGGCGCACACCTGCTCGATGAACTCGTCCATCGCTGCAGCACAAGAGCGCCAGCCCTGCGCGTCCCGGACAGAATAGCCCGAAGATCCCCACGAGGAGATCTTCCCAAGCCGTCTTGGCCCCTCTCGTCCTCTGGAGCCATTCTTCAGCATGGTGGTCTTTTTAAGATGCCTGCGTCGCAGGGATCCATTAGCGTCGCGCTCTGCACAGGCGGATGGACCCCAAGGGCTTCTCTTCATGCCCTGCAAAGGTCTTCCTCTCGCGCCGTGCTGCCTTGTGGTGAGTGCTCAATATGTGCACGTGGACGGGAATGACCTTAGCCTTCGCCATCCATTCCCTTATCTTGGTAACGCTTGTCCGGAAATACGTGATGTAGTCGATGTTGCCATTGTTCCATTTGGGTCGTAGGACATGACGCAAGAATTTGAGCTCCCACGACCAGAGATCCTTCAATATCTGCCGCGTCAGCGCCCACGTCTTTGACCCAACGACCGCCGACGACTGTGGGCCCCGCGCCCATGCCCGCAACTTCTCAGCGATGGGCCCCGGCCCCGACAGCGTCTGTCGGCAGGCCCAGTACTGACCCTCCGCGCAACGCTGGCGATGATCGACCGCAGCTAAACTGGACCCACTCGCATCTATCTTCTCGCCAAGAGCTATCATCACGTCGACGTTATCGAAAACAAGCCTCTCCGACCCCTCTGGGGACTTGCACGTAAAGAAAGGTGGGTCGCTTCGACCATCGCCTGTTGCCAGGACTTGCAAAGAAGCCGGTTTCCACTCCAAGCGGTGTTCCTGCACGAGGTTGGTGTCGGAATCAATCATATTTTGCATCTGAGTGAGCTGACTCGAGATGAGGAACATATGATCTGCCCAGATGAGGTGTGTGATTATGATGAGTTCGCTGTCTTTACATTCGAACCCGTAACCCCTTTTCCCGCCATTGTTGCACGTTTGGCTCCAAGATGTAATCCATGACGATGGAAAACATATCTGGGGTTTCGACTCCACCCTGCTTGCCCCCTCACATGAAATCGAAGTACCCTGACAGCTTGCATCCAGGGAGACACATCCGGGCACGAGCGCAGGAGAGCTCCCGCATGATGTCCATTATCAATATGGGATGGATCTGTCATAGCGAAGGGCGTCCTCGATCAATTGGTCGTCCATGCAATCGAAGGCAGTGCGCACACCTATGCAAGCAACGTGTAATGTGAGCCCTCGGTAAGTGTCGGCTGTCCAAAGCAGTTGACACAGGATTGCTGTGATGTCTGTGGTTCGCTTGTCCTTCTGAAAACCAAATGTCCAGACATCTGTCGACCTCAACCCTCCCCTGAACAGGTTACGGTGTGGTTGTGGTTGTGGTTTGGGTTGCAGTCTTGTTTTACTGTGAATGTTTTTTGTCTCACTCTCTCTCTCATTCTCTCTATCTCCTTCTTTCTTTGCCCAACCATCCTGTGATGTGGGTCTTCGTTTTGTAGAGACAGCGCCCCGCGTTCCTCCATCTCCTCCTGCCTTCCTGCCTCTGCCCTCTGCATGTCAATGTCAGCGCACCCAGTACGGCGCTTCGTGGCCCCAGAAGGAGCTCCACCCAAGGCCCCAGCGGCTGCGATCACATGCGTCCCCGCCACCCGTTCCGGCACACCCCTCACACGTTTCGTGACCCCTTAGGGAGTTTCACCGAAGGCACCAGTGATTGTGATCACATGCGTCCCCACCACCCATTTCGGCACACCCCTCACACGTTTCGTGCCCCCATAGGGAGCTCCACCGAAGGCGCCAGCGATTGTAATCACACTGGTCCCCGCCACCCATTTCGGCACACCCCTCACACGTTTCGTGCTCCCATGGGCAGCTCCACCGAAGGCCCACATGCGCCCCCGCCACCCATTTCGGCACACCCCTCACACGTTTCGTGGCCCTCTAGGGAGCGCCACCGAAGGCCTCAGTGGCTGCGCCTGCATGCGCACCCGCCACCCATTTCGGCACATCCCTCAAACGCTTCGCGGCCCCACAGGGTGCTCCACCGAAGAGGATACGCATCACTGCGGCGTTTCACAGCTGCATCTGGTTGGGTCTTTCGCCAGGTTCAGTTTCTGTTATGGATCCCTCTCTCTCTGTTACTCTTTCTCTCTCTCTCTCTCTCTCTATCTCTCTCTCTCTCCCTTTTTCTGAAATGTATTTTTACATACATAGATACATACACCTATATGTCAGTCATCTGCTGGGTGCTTGTTTTTTGTTTATCTCTCTCTCTCTCTCTCTCGCTTTCCACTCTCTCTCTCTCTCTCTCGTTACGCAAATATACATATATAGAAAGAGAGATCTGTTTGGCTCAAGTTTGTATATTGCGAAGGCCTTACGGCCGGTGCCGCCGACCCTGAATGGCGACGACGACGACGACGACGAGCGCTCTTGGGGCCTCTTGGGAAGCTCTCAGGGACCGCTTGGAAGCCTCGTGGGGGCCTCTTGGGGCTTCCTGGGGGTCTCTTGGAGGGGGCCTAGGACGTCTTGGAGGCTTCTTGGACGGTCTTGGGGCTATCGTGGGCGTTTTCGGCCGATCTGTTGGCGACTCGGGGCCCTCCTGGGCCGTCTCGGGGGCCATTCTGGGCATCCAGACCTCATTTGCAGTGTTTTCGAGGCGTCGAGGCCGCCCGAGGGAAAACTAATCTGCCCCCCCACCCCCCCCGGGACACCCCCCGGCCCGGGACCCCCCCCGGGACCCCCCCGGACCCCCCCCCCTGGGGAAGGGATCGAAGGGAAGGGGCTTCCCTTCGACTCGATTACGACACTGCTAGATTTTTCTCTCGCTCACGAGCTTGAGAAGGAAGCTGCAGGGAAATGGGGCGACGGAGGCGATACAGTATATTTCTGTGCGTGGTCGGTTTTGAGCTGTGTCCACCTTTGCTCGCTTTGGTACATTCGGCTTGGCTTGACCTCATGTCGCGTTCGCTGTTGGATGAGGGGGGGGCGGGGGAGAAGGAGGAGGGATGAGGAGGAGGAGGAGGAGGAGGAGGAGGAGGAGGATGGGCAAGAGTGTTCTCCACCCCTTTCCCAGACACCGACGTGATTCTTTCACATACTGTCTCCCCAAAGGTTTGGGCCTCTTGAAGAGGACTGGCTTTCATCATGCGTTGTTTCTTGATTTTCCTGGGACCTGGAAAGGGCCCCCAGACCTCCCAGCATGATCAACACATATGTGTTGTGATGGTTCACGACACGACACTTCTTGCACACACTCAGCCTTGTAACGAATGTCCTGAGGAAGCCTTCATAGATAATCACCTCTTGAAACTGAGCGCCTGTGTCTGCGCAGCTGGCGGGAGGTCAAGGGTCATATATGCGCGGCGTCACGGAGAACCACATGGCTTCGGCGGCTCCCCCTCCATCCATGTAGCGGCTCCAGTGTTCTGTTTCACGCGGACGTGTTCGCCGCACAGACGATACCGTACGTACATGCAGAACGACTTGGCTTTCCTCCGTGCAGCGGTGGCGAACGCTCACCCTTGCGAGGACGGCCGCCCTCCATCCGTGCAGCTGCTGGAACGCTCACGCTTCAGGACGACACGATGCGCACACTTCTCGGGCGAAGCGCCCGACCCAAATCACCGACACGCCTGCCGTCGACGAGGGAAAACTCACCGGCAAGGAGGAGGGATTCCGCAACCGAGCAAGCGACAGCATGGACCTGGGCGCGTGGATCAGTGGCGGGTCCCGTTTCCGTGCAGAATCGGCGCGCCACGTCGCCAGATCGGGCGTCACAAGCTTCGTGGGTACCGCTTCCCCGATCCGTGGATCTGGCGACCGCGCGGCGGAGCCACGAGTCCGCAATCCATGTCAGATGAGCGTGCGCTCAGAGGAAGAACGAGTGGGAGGGGGAGCACCTGACGAGCGAGGAAGGACGAAGAGGAGCTGGAGGAGGAGTCCGTACCTGCCCCCCCTCCCGCCCGTCTCCTCCCCGGGCCGCACAGGACCGCATGGAAAACGACTGGGTCGTCGCGATCCCCACGTTCGACCGCGTGCAGGACATTGAGCGAAGGACCGACGACGGGGCTTCGGATGGGCTTGGCCTAGTCCCAGCACAGCTGCAAGCTGTGTCTCGCTCTCTATCTCTCTCTCTCTCGCTCTTCCTTTCCTTTTCTCTTTTTTTGTTCTCTCTCTCTCTCTCTCTTCCTCATTCTCTTTTTCTCTCTCCTTCTCCCTGTTCTTGGTTTCTCTGTCTCTCTCTCTCTCGCTCTCTCTCTCTCTCTCGCTCTCTCTCTCTCGCTCCGGAGCGAGCGCCGCTGCGGACGATCGTCAGGCAACGAGCGATTGATGGCCAGAACGTCCAGCAGAACGCCCGCAGCACTACGTGGGCGGGCGAGAGTTACTTCACCCGCCTCTGAGCGGTGCGGAAGTCGCGCTGCGCTTCCTTCACCCATTTCGTACCACATTCGTGACGCCTCCCTCTCTGGAGCGATTCGGCCTCGGGGGGAGTCCAAGAAGGCGCCCGAGGCTCCCACAAGCATAAAGTCAACACATGGAGTTCCGGGAGGTTCCTCGGCGCCGGGCTAAAACTTGCACCTCCCTGAGAATTCTCCCCCAAGGCAACGATCGCTGGTATAACCCAAAACATAGGTGCTCCCGAGGCCGCGATCCCCCATACACAAAAAAGAAGATCCCCGTTCACGAGGCTGAGGTATTTCGTGAATGACACGATCCGCACTCCTGGGGGGATGCTTCGTAAATAGCATAGGACCTGCGTTTCCAATGCCACGATCCGTGGGGGAAGACAAAATGCGCGCTCCCGAGAGCGCGATGCAACAAAAGAGGGGGGACCCTCGCTCCCGAGGCCACGATCCCGTTGATCTGATATAAATCATATGCCGGAGTACCGGGGGCCCAGGCCCCGGGCCGGGACACCCTCCCAGATTTCCCCCCCCCCCCTCCCCCCTTGGGCCCCCTCTCGGGCCGACCAAAAGAGTTCCAGGGAGCACGGCTCAGCGACAAGAGCGGCGCAATAGCGCCCAAGGCGACCCAAGATGGCCTCAAGATAGCCACAGAGCCCCCAGGAGGCTCCCAATACGCCCCAAGAAGGCTCAAAAATGCTCCCCAAGAGCGCCCCAGATGCCCCAAATTGCCCCATTCCTCCGGAAACTATATATTTTCAGCATACTCGCTTTTTTGGTCTTAACATCGTATAACAGCGTCCAAGACGGCCCAAGAGGCCCCCAAGATCGCCCCAAGACGGTCCAAGAGGCCCCAAAGAGAGCCCCAAAATGGCCCAAGAGAGCGCCAAGACGGTCCAAGAGGTGCCCCTGACGGCCTGAGATGGGCCACGGGGGGGAGCTCCACCTCACATTCCGAGCCCCCCCCAGACCGCCAGCAGGCCCCCAAGATGCCCCCAAGAGGCCCAAAAGTTGCCCCAAGAGGCCCCAAACAGCTTCCACGAGGCCCCCCTAGAGGCTTCACGAGTGGCTGCCAGAAGCGCCCGAAAAGCATGCCAAGAGACCCCAAACAGGTATCCCAGAAGCCTCTGACCCAGGCGCGGTGGCAATATGAGCCGAAGGCCCGTAGATCCGCCGCCCCCTCTGTTGCTTGCAACAGGGGTGCCTGGCATGCCGAATTATATGGCTTTTGGTTTTGGCTCTTTCTCCAAAAGAGCTCCCCCTGGGTCTTCGGCCCGTCCCGCCGGCCACCCGGAAAGGATCTCAAGGAGCTCAATCGGGAAAAAAATCCTCCAAGATGGTTCAAGATGGCCTCCAAGATGGCCACGTTGGCCCAGGTTGGCCTCCAAGATGGTCCAAGATGGCCTCCAAGTCCGCCCAAGATGGTCCAAGACGGCCTCCAAGACGGCCCAAGAGAGTCCAAGATACCTCCAAGGTTGCCCAAGAAGCCTCCAAGACGGCTCAAGAGGCCTCCAAGAGGTCCTCCAGGATGGCCCGAAGAGGCCAAACTCATTGATTTGTCCTTTCCCTATATCCTAAGATGGGGTTCGTGTTATTTCTTGGATACCGCCGACTCCAGAGAACAATAACATACCCAGAACACATATTCCCCGTATCTTAAGATGGGGTTATTGTCATTACTTGGACGCCCCCTACTATCTCTTCTTCTCCTCCCATCCTCTCGGGCTTACTCATACTCAGACTTGCTCCTAATCAGACTTATGCACGCACAGACTTAATTACTCATGCTCAGACATACTCATACTCAGACCTACTCATACTCAGACTTACTATACCCAGACGTACACATACACTGACTTACTCATACACAGACTTACTGATACCCATACTTACTCATACCCAGACGTATTCATACACATATTTTTATCACACACAGACTTACTCATATTCGGACCTACTCATACTCAGACCTTCTCATACTCGACTTACTCATACTCATACTCTTGAAATGGGAGCCGCCACGGGTGTTTTCACGGGCCCGGTCGCGGCGCCAGTTTGTGGGGATTTCTCAGTCGGTTTGGCTGTTTTGGTGGGCAGACTCGTCTGCGTTTAGAGCAGTTTGTGAGGATGTCTCAGGCGGGGCGCTGGTTTCAGCACCCCTAAGGGGAGCTGCCAGGGGTGTTTTCACGGGCCCGTTCGCGGCCAGTTTGTGGGGACGTCTCAGGCGGTTTGGCTGTTCTGGTGGACCCCGTGTGCGTTTAGAGCAGTTTGTGAGGATGTCTCAGGCGGGGCGCTGTTTTCAGCACCCCTTAAAGGGAGCCGCCAGGGGTGTTTTCACGGGCCCGTTTGCGGCCAGTTTGTGGGGACGTCTCAGGCGGTTTGGCTGTTTTGGTGGGCAGACTCGTCTGCGTTTAGAGCAGTTTGTGAGAATGTCTCAGGCGTGGCGCTGGTTTCAACACCCCTGAAAGGGAGCCGCCAGGAGTGTTCTCACGGGCCCGTTCGCGGCCAGTTTGTGGGGATGTCTCAGGCGGTTTGATTGTTTTGGTGGGCAGACTCGTCTGCGTTTAGAGCAGTTTGCGAGGATGTCTCAGGCGGGGCGCTGGTTCCAGCACCCCTAAGGGGAGCCGCCAGGGGTGTTCTCACGAGCCCGTTCGCGGCCAGTTTGTGGTGATGTATCAGGCAGTTTGGCTGTTTTGGTGGAGACCCGGTTGCGTTTATTGCAATGTGTGAGGATGTCTCTGGCGAGGCGCTGGTTCCAGCACCCCTTAAAGGGAGCCGCCAGGGGTGTTTTCAGGGGCCCGTTCGCGGCCAGTTTGTGGGGACGTCTCAGTCGGTTTGGCTGTTTTGGTGGGCAGACCCGTGTGCGTTTAGAGCAGTTTGTGAGGATGCCTCAGGCGGGTCGCTGGTTCTAGCACCCCTAAGGGGAGCCGCCAGGGGTGTTTTCAGGGGCCCGTTCGCGGCCAGTTTGTGGGGATGTCTCAAACGGTTTGGTTGTTTTGGTTGGCAGACTCGTCTGCGTTTAGAGCAGCTTGTGAGGATGTCTCAGGCGGTGTGCTGTTTTCAGCACCCTTTAAGGGGAGCCGCCAGGGGGTAGGACACGGGCCCGTTCGCGGCCAGAATATTGAGGAGGGGGAACGAATGGGAGGCTCATGTTCAATCAGAATCAAAGCTCACTCTGACTCATTCACTCACTCGCATTCGGATTCATTCGTCTTCGCCGGCCCTGCCGCCCACTTGGACGCGCTATTATAATCAAACGCTCATGAACACCGGCTCACTACGGCATGACATAAAACATGAGACACACATATGGGAAGCTCCACGCAGTGAGTAATCTCTAGGTTTCTGAAGGATTTTGGCATTTGCTTCTTCTCAGCATTCCAACGGCTTGAGACGGCCCAAGAGGCCGCCAAGATCGCCCCCACAGGCCCCCAAGAGGGCCCCATGACCGCCCACGTGGCCTCCAAGACGGCCCCGAGAGGGCCCCAAGACGGCCCAAGCGGCCTCCAACACGCCCAAGATGGCCTCCAAGACGCCCAAGATGGCTTCCAAGACTGCCCCGAAGCGCCCCCAAAGGGCTCCAAGTCGGCTCAGAAAAGGCCACCAAGACGGCTCCCGACGGCGTCAGACGTGCCAGGAACCCACCAAGATGGCCGAAGTTGGTCCGAAACTGGCCCAAGACGGCCCAAGATGCCCCCAAGAGGGCTTCCAGGAAGGCCAGAAGAGGCCAAAAACATTGGTTGTCCTAAGGTTTTTGGCGGATTTTGACATTTGCTTCTTTTCAGCCTTCCGACGGCCCGATACGGCCCAAGAGCCCCCAAAGATCGCCGAAAGATCGCCCAAGAGGCCTCCAAGATGGCCCCAGCACGGCCCAAGAGGCCCCCAAGACGGCCCCAAGAGGCGCCCAAGACGGCCCAGGAGGTTTTTAAGACGCCCGAGATGGCTTCCAAGACGGCCCTGGAGCATTCCAAGAAGGCCCCAAGTCGGCTCAGAGAGGCCCCCCAAACGGCTTCCGACGGCGTCAGACGGGCCAGGAGCCCACCAAGACGGCCGAAGATGGCCCTCTAAGATGGCCAAGACAGCCCAAGAGGCCTCCAAGAGGGTCTCCAGGAAGGCCCGAAAAGGCCCAAATCATTGATATACAATGCGTTTTCGAAGGATTGTGGCATTTGCGGTGTTTCGGCCTTCCGACGGCCCGAGACGGCCCAAGTGCCCCCAAAGACGGCCCCAAGAGGCCCCCAAGGCGGCCGAAGAGGCCTCCAAGACATTCAAGATGGCCTCCAAGACGGCCCAAGAGCCCTCCAAGACGTCCTCCAAGAAGGCCCGAAAGGGTCAAAATGGCGTCCAGGCGGCCAAGATGACCTTCAAGATGCCCACGTGTTCCCCGAAGACTTGCCAAACCGATTCGGGGAACACATGGTCCGATAGCTTGGCAGGTCTGGCCTCAACGTTCGGCCACATAGGCGCTTCCACAAAGGCAGGGGGCGGTGGTGATTCGCCGCAGGCGTCTTCGATAAGCAAACCAATAGCCTGGTGTAGGGCGCAACCTTCTGCAGTCACGCGTAGCGCAGGGCGCGGCCCTCTCTTCATATACTGCGCGCCGCGGGGCAATGCGGATAGGGGGCGTGCGCAGGCGCGCTGAACTCCTTGTTGTGGTCACGGTCCGCGTGAAGGGTGTGCCGAATAACCTGGATGCAGAGGCGTTGTTGGAAAGTGAGATTGCAATACGGCATGGCTCAGACATTGCCCGGCGATTTTTTCCTGGCGTCCTTGGAGGGGACGCCATGCGTGCGCGGAGTAGAGATCATACATGCGCGGAGGAGGAGGAGGAGGAGGGAGGACGAGGAGGAGGAGGGTCGGAATCACGAACGGCGAGAAAACACAAGTCATTGCGCAACCTATGGAAAGTTCAGACCATGTACGTAAGTGGCAGAGCGCCTCGGAGGTCTCTTGGGCCTATCATGAGCCGATTCGGAGGCGCATCTGGCTTCCAGAGATTGTATGGGACGTCTTGGAGCGCTCTTGGGCTGTCTCGGACGATCTTGGACTCTCTTGGAGGTCCTCGGAACGGGCTTGGAGCGCTCTGGGACGCCTGAAAAGCCGCACCAAGGAGGAACATCTCCGAGGAGGAGGAGGAGGAGGAGGAGGAGGAGGAGGAAGAAGAGGAGGAGGAGGAGGAGGGAGGAGGAGGAGGAGGAGGAGGAGGAGGAGGAGGAGGAGGAGGAGGAGGAGGAAGAGGAGGAGGAGGAGGGGGAAGGAGGGGGAGGAGGAGGAGGAATTGGAGTCTTGAGGGGCACTGAGGAGGATCGAGGAGCGGGACTAAGGGCGAACGCGACGGTGGTGGCTTTCTGCCCATCCCGCCACTGTGCCTGAATTGTGGGTCAGGGGCCTCTTGGAGGCATGCAAGGCTCTCTCGGGATGCCTCTCGGGGGCTTCGTGGAGGCAGGTTTGAGGACTCTTCGGGGCCTCTTCTGGGCCTCTTGAAAGGCCTCTTAGGCTCTCTTGGGGACCTCTTGGGGGTATGCCGGGTCGCCATCTTTGGGGGAAAGACTCGAAATGAAGCTCTCGGCAGTCTTGTGGGCCTCTTGGGCCGTACTGGGGCCCTCTTGTGCCATCTCAGGGCGATCTTGGGTGTTTCTTGGGTCGCCTTGGGGCGATGGAGGCCTCTTGGGCCGTCTTGGAGCGTCGGAAACCCGAAAAGGCGAGAATGCTGAAATCTTGCAAAAACGCACGGGAATCGCTCATTTGTGCATCTTGCGTGGGGCTTTCTTGGGGGTCCTTTGGGGCAGTCTTGGGGCGTCTTCGGGGCCTTCTGGGGCGTATCGAGGCCATCTTGGCCGTCTTGGAGTGCTCTTGGGCCGTCTCGGAGCCCTCTTGGACCGTTTCGAGTGCCCTCGCGTGATCTTCTTGGGCATCTTGGGGCAGTTGGCCTTAGGAAGCGTCCTGCGACAAGCGCGAAAGGTCACGCGACAAGCCCACCTTGAAGGTTTGTTGGGGCTTCTTGGGGGCCTCTGGGAACTTCTTGGGCTGTCTTGGAGCTGTCTTGGAGGGCGTCTTGGGCCGTCTCGGAGTGTTGGAAGCTCGCGCAGGCGAGGACGCTAAAACCCTTCAAGACACAAGGTAAAATCGTTGATAGGAACTTCTTGGAGGGGGCCACCTGGGAGCCTCTTGGGGGAGCTCTTGGGCCTCTTTTGGGCCTCTTGGGGGCCTCTTGGGACCTCGTGGCGGTTTGTTTATGTATGTTTGGGGTCTTGAGGGCCATCTTGCGGGAAACGGATCGAAATTTGAGTTCGCTTTCCTCTTTTGGGTCCCTCTTGGGGCCCTCTTGGGGCCCTCTTTGGTAGTCTTGGGAGCTTCTTGGGCCGCCTTGGCGCCCTCTTGGGCTGTCTTGGAGCTCTCTTGGGGGCCTCTTGGGCCGTCTTGAAGCGTCGGATGCCCGAAAAGGAGAGAACGCTCAAACCTTCAAAAAATCAATAGAACATCTACAATTTTGGCATCATGGAGCCCTCTTGGGGGTCCTCTTGGGGCTCTCTTGGGGCGTATTGGGGGCCTCTTGGGCCGTCGTGAGGCAATCTTGGGCGTCTTGGAAAGCTCTTGGGCTGTCTCGGACCAGACAGTTGCCAGCGCAGGCTGCGCTGACCAGCGTCCACGGGCCTGCAGCGTCGTCGCGACGCGCGGCCTGCCCGCGCTCCTCTGCCAGCGGGGGCACCCAGAGACTTGCCGACCCCTCTTCGGTCTCGGCGTCCACGCCGTCCATGGGACAGCTCTCTGACCAGGGCCGGCGCTGTGGGCTGGCCGCAGGCTGGGGGGTTGCATCGCGCAGCTGCTGGCGGACCGCGCCCATCTGCCTGCGCACCTCGACCCACGCCGTTCGGAAGTTGCCCGAGCGCCATGCGTCCTTCAGGTGGTCGAGCTGGAAGAGGAGCCCTGGCACAGGGCTATTCTTGACCACAGCTACCGCCTTGCGGCGCTCCTCATCCTCAGCTGCCGCCTGAGCTCCGTTCTCGAGCTCGCGGAGCCGAGCTTCAGTCTTGTCTCGCTCACCTGCCAGCTGGACGAGCTCCTCGTGCGCCTTCTGGACGCGGTCCTCGGCCTTCTGCACGGCCTGATTCTTCTCCTCCAGCGCCTTGCGGGTTGCCGTGAGCCTGCGCTCAGCCTTGCCCACAGCGTTGGCGTCGCGGTGCATCCTGGCCGCTCTGGAGAGGTTGGCTGCCTTAGCCTGCGCCTTGGCTGCCTTCGCCTTCTCCGGCTCGGCACGTGCACACGCCAGCTGGCCGCCGATCCGGGTCTCGAAGTCGGCGGAGACACCAAGGGGCGGGTGCTGGAGATAATCCTCCAAGCTGCGCACGGTCTCGGGGTAGTCCTCGACCTGGCTCGCTGGCTGGGCGGCGCCGCCAGCTGGGCCATCGCTGGCCTCACCTGCGCCCGCCGCTGCATTGGCCGCCGAAGCCTGCGTAGCCGCGCGAGCTGCTCCGCGCGCGCGCGCCTCTGCCCCTACCGCCCGCGGGACTGCTCCACTGCCTTGGGCGGTGGAGGCTTCTGGTCCTCCGCCGCCTTGCCTCCTGCCTTGACCCACGGTGGGGCTTTGGCCTTGCAGCCAAGGCACGTGGTGCGCCAGCTCCAGTTCCACTGACGGCAGCTGGCCGCACTGCATACCCAGTAGCCGCCGCGCGCGCCGCCGCGGGAGCACAAAGCAAAAGTTATGCGGCTCGCAGCGAGGAGGTCCTCGCGCTCAAAGCACCTCGGACGACTTGCGGTCTTCGGACACTCCATGGCCTTGAGCCAAAACGGCTGAGGACCTTGGGCCATCTTGGACGCTCTAACGCTTGACCGAAGGGGACGAATGGGATTGGAAGGGGACACCCTCTAGACCACCTCCACCCGTGAGGTTATCAATTCTGCGGTCTTCTTTGCGCGGGCCCGAACCAACATGAGGCGTGGACGGAAAAGAGGAAAGAGGGAGCAGTAGAAGGACGGAGTAAGAAAGTCCCAGATGAAGAGAGGGAGACGGAAAATGTTCGCCGCAGCGTGCAAGGAATCGTGTCTTCAGGGTCACACTTTGGCGACTCCTCATTTTGCCACAGCACAAGCATTTTTCCAAAGCACAAGGAGTCCATTCGATGGGATGCTGCTCGGCATGGTGGCCTTGTGTGGGAGAGATCGACATCTGCATCGGCGTGTCTCTTGGCGCATTTTGTGATCGCATGTCGTTGGACGCGCACCGCATGGACCGTGGAGTTTGGCTGGCACAGTATCCCCATCGCTGGTTTCTGGCGGTGTGCCCAGCGTGCCCCCGAGCGTGCCTCCGTGGAGCTGCCTCGAGAACCCGCTTGCGCGCACTTCGGCGAAGTGGCCCGAGGTCCCCGCTGTGATGCTCCAGCGAGAGGGCCCGATAGTGCCAGAGCAGTGCGATATAGAGTCTAGGAACGCACAAGAAATCGGCCCCCAAAGGGCAGGGGCGATGTAGACTGTGCTCCCCCCAGGATTTCTTAGAGCAAGATGTCTCATCGTACGCGCCTGCTGTAGCAAGATTGCCATGGGTGCACGGCTCCGCGCACGTGCGGAGGACACTGGGCCTTCTGCAGCGAGCCCACATCCCCTCGAAGCGGATCTTTGTCTTTGCCGATCCGACGCAGTACGCCAGGCTGGACCATCCTCGTTTGTGTCAGCGTGGTTTCTTCTCTTTTCGGAGAGGCTCTGTGTACACACCACGTCGTTTAGTCGGCCAGGGATGCGCGGATTTCGGTGAAGGAATTCGGTGTACAGACGCTCCAGCGTCCCACGCGTTTGGCAGCTGCGGCGTCTATACACCGAACTTCTTGGCCGACCATGCGACGTGGTGTAGAGATCGAACCCTTCCCATGTTTTGTGTGACTCCACGCTCACGCCAATGGTTTCGTGTTGGGTTGGATTCCTCGTGCGATCATGATGACCTTGATGGCCAGGCTGCCATTGGCGGCAATCCGCTCAATGGAATGAATGTGCGTAGTTCCATCGTCGGCTCCGTGATCGAATCGAATTTCCTACCAGCACATGCGTTCGCAATGCACGCAGCCATGCTCGATTGCTGCCCCTGTGGGCGTCGAAGTAGCGTGCATGTGCAGATACCAGATGTCGGCAAGCTCACTTTGTGTAGCACTTGTTGCTTCGACGTTAGCGTGCCATTGCGCTTTGCATCCATGTGCCATCCACTGCCATCGTATCGCCTTCTGGCTCCGGCCCCTGCTGAACGACGTCTGGGAGCTTTAACAGGGCATCTCGGGGTCCCGTGAGGTGCCTCGCGGGGATATCCCCAGGTTTCGAGCACACGACGGCTCGACACGTGTTGTTCGATGCTCCAAATCTTCAAGGTGATCGTCGATGGGTGTTCGATGGCCGTCGATCTGAGTGGGTCCAGTGCCACGGAGTACTCTGATGCTCTTCTTTGCTGGGGCCCCAGGGGGTCACCATGTCCGCGCGTCAATCTTGGCAGCGCTGGGAAGGATCGCAGTCACGAGATGGTTATGATTTGGCGAATGAATTACGCATTGGATTTTCAGTATGATCTGGGCGACAGCATGTGTTACGTGATGTAAGCATGTTTGTCGCCTGGTTTCAGATTTGCCATCGCGTTCTACCATCGGGGAACACGATGTTGCACCTTACGATGCGACGAGTGATGATTGCCATCAGGTACGAGAAGCAGCTGCGACATTTGGACGTTCACATTCTACCTGGAGAGCGCGGTGTGTGTGGCCAGCGAAATCTTATTATGGCGCATTTCGCGCCTGGCACTCGCATTGTTGAGATGGATGATGATATTGATGGCGTGGACGTCACGACAGCTTCTGATAGAGACACTCAGGCATCAAGGGGTGGAGTCGTAGTGCCATTTGTTAATGTGTAGTGCTGAACTTGCCAATGATGCCACTGAGCTGCATGCTTAGTTGGACATGCGAAAGATCAGGGGATGTAGGATCGATGTGATCGGGGTCCGCATGTGTTTTTTGTGGATTCGGTTGGCAGCCGGTCTGAGTGAGAAGCAATTTCGTGCAGGTCGGCAGATGGGGTCCAAGCAATTCTCCGCCGCAGCGTGTGCGAGGCGCACTGGTCGGACAGGACTCAGTCGTTTGGTGGATCAGGAGCAGCGGCGGGTGAGGGATCTCGGCGATTGGTAGTGCCAGCGAGAGGAGCATGCCGAGAGCGGAACGCGGTTATTTGCATTGGTTATGCAAGTCCACCTGTCACTTGCCCCCAAGCCCGTTTTGATCACATACGTTGCTTAATTAATGGGATTGTGCGCCATGGGAGAGTGTGAGATACTCTTGAGCATCTCGCCTTCGGTCTGGTGATGGGGCGGCTAACGAAGGAATTGCTGAGTACGGGGAGGGAGCGACCCTTGCACGAGTACCTGATACGAGCGTGGCGAACGTTATCGACCATCTATGGGAGGTCTGGGAGTGAAGAAACACAGCCCAGCGCGATCAGTGCTTTGGCGTGCCTGATCTGTAGATGCTCTTTTTCCCCCTCCTTCCCCCTCGTTCCTTGTTCTTCGTCCGTGGGCCCATGCTGCTCGTGCTACAGTGGCGTTGCGACGGACGTTGGGCACGTCCTCCGTCTCAAGTGGAGGCGCAGCTCCACGGTGGTGATGTGTCTTGTCTGGAACTTTCCGACTGCTGCTGCTGCTGCTGTTGCCGCTCCTCTTAGGGCTCCGATTGTGAGCCCGTGACCTCTCGGTCGGCAGGAGGAGCAGTGGGGAGGGTTGGGGGATGAGAAGGGGAAGAAGGAGGAGTTGGAAGATGGCGGGAGGAGGCGTAGAGAGAGGAAGAGGAGAAGGAAGAGGAAGACGAATAGGAGGAATTGGAAGATGGGGGAAGGAGGACCGGTGTAAACCAACAACGCACCAACGATGTTGCAATACACCCTCCCTCCAAGTTCCTTCGTCATATGGCCCCAAAAAGGTAAGGCCATTGCGGGAAATGCCCGGTTAGAAGACAACCGTCTGAGAACCTTGAACCATGCCAAACCAGAGTTCTTGGTTTTCTTTAGGCCGCGGACCAACTTGCCTGTTGCGTCCGCCCTGGGAACCTAGACCCGTGCCAGATCGTTGTAACAATGTTTCTGGTACTCCGACACCGCGAACCAACGTGGTTAATGAGCCCTGACAATCCAACATCGCCCTATGACACCGTTCCTGGGGCTTCGACCATACGCATCCCTGAACCTGTTGCAAACGTTTAGACGAAGGTGCGAGGCGTTGAGGAGAGAGCAGCATGTTCGAAGCTCCCACCCTCCACCCTCGAATTGCTGCAGGCTGTCAAGACGAATGTATGCGGCAATGAGGCGAGAGCCACATTTTGAAAGACGCACACCATCCATCCTTAAACGTTCTAGAGGCTTTGCAGAAGAATTTGCGCGGCGATGAGGCGAGAGCCACATTCCAGAAACCACACGCCTTCCACCTGTCAAGCTTTTGTAAGTGAATGTACGCGGCGCTGAGGCGACGGCCACATGTTGAAAGCCACCTGCCACCTATCAGTAAAATTGCTGCACGCTGGTAAGACGAATGTGCGCAGCGATGCTGCGAGAGCCACAGTTTGGAAACCACATGGCTTCCATCAGTGGAATTGCTGGAAACTGTTGGGGCGAATGTGCGCAGCGCTTTGACGAGAGCCACATTTTGAAAACCACCCGCATTCCATCAGTGACACGACTGCACAATGTTGAGACGAATGTGCGCAGCGCTAAGGAGAGGGCCATCTGTTGAAAACCACCTACCCTCCATCCGTGAGGCTGCTGCAAATTGTTAAGACAAGCGTGCGTGGCGCTAGGGCGAAGGCCACATGTTCAAAACCACCTGCTCTCCATTCGTGAAGCGGCTGCACAGGTCAATCTCTGGGATCATAAATGGCGCGGGAGTCTCAAGCAGGACGCCCAGCCCGCCCAACGGACGCATCTACGGTGCGAAGGGGAAGAGATATTTGCAAGAAAAAGGGATGGAGGAGGAGGAAGAGGAGGAGGAGGGGGAGGAGGAGAAGGAGGAATTCGAGAGGCACCTGCCGCTCGAAAGGCGTCTCCCACCCTTCCCCCCTGGCGCCGAGCGGGAGACTGCCCTTACAAGCAGGGGCCCCCTGCTGGATCCATTTCGATTCGATCGATCTGATTCGATATCGGTTCTGGCGCGGCCAATCCGATTCGATTCCGACTCAGCGCCGATGCACCCCGATTTCTCGCACATTCCGATTCGATCCGATCTCTCGACTCGATGCTCATCGGTTTTGCCTGTGTAGACAAGAGATCGGCTGCTGGGAGGAAGACCAAGTGTCTTCGGCTTCAGAGGTCGAGCTCTCGCTCCCCTCGGATGGCCAGCGGAAGCTCGGCGAAAGCCGGCGGAAGTAGAACACACCCTCCCCAAGAGTTGCAAGCTTGTCAGGACTCGGGGTCGTTGGAGCCGGCTACATGTTACCTTGAGGTCTGAGGGCACCCTCCTTCTAGCTCTGAGGGGTGGTGGGTCGAACGGCACCTGTTGGATCTAAGGGCCCCTCGTGGGCTGGCCCGAGTGAGCGCCCGAAGCTTCATCACAGCAGGACGTGCTGGCGGCTGGCGCCCGACCGGAAGACTCGGCTGGCGGTATTTGGACAGTCGGTTCGGGTGTTGTTGGAGGCGTCCCTGGCCCCAAAAAGCCCCAAGGAGCTCTGGGAAGGCCCCTCGCGGCCCCCCGAGCACCCCGCACGAGGCCCAGGAGGCCAGGGGCCCCAAGGTGGCGCGCCAAGCTGGGGGCGCCCTGGGCCAGGGCCACCCTCCCGGCAGCTCCCGAGCGGTGTCTCCCCGCAGGTGTCCGCCAGGGAGGGGTGCTCCCTCTGGGGCCTGTATGGCGTTCGCAACCCCTTCTTCATGTCGCACACGTACACGGTCGGCCTGGCGAAGAGCACCGCGCAGGCTGCCTCCTCAACCTCTCGGCTCTCTCCCGGCACGGACCAACAAGACCTCTGGCGAGGCGTTCTGTGGACGACACGCAGACGTGCGCGGCTGATTCTGAGTGTCTGGGCGTTGCCAGAGGTGTTGTTGACCCAAGGTGGCCCCAGCTTCTGCAGGGAGCGCACATGGCCTCAAGAGCACACCTCACGTGTGTGTTTGTGTGTGTGTGCGTGTGTGTGTGTGTGTGTGTGTGTGTGTGTGTGTGTGTGTGTGTGTGTGTGTGTGTGTGTGTGTGTGTGTGTGTGTGTGTGTGTGTGTGTGTGTGTGTGCGTGCGTGCGTGCGTGCGTGCGTGCGTGCGTGCGTGCGTGCGTGCGTGCGTGCGTGCGTCGCTCCTCCTGGCTCCGAGTGTCGCTGCGCGCGTGGCCGCGACGCCAGAAAGTGTGTGCATTCTGGGATGTGTACTCTCGGTGAGCGCATGCTTCTGTTAGTATTTCCAAATCCCAAGTACGTCCCAGCAGGCCCCCACCGCATTGCAATTCTCTTTATTTCTGCCGCACGTGCAGTCACTCGGTCTGCATTGTTCTGGTCGAGACGCAACGTCATGATTGCACCCACACGCCCCTCCGCCACATCCCACGTGTTCCTGCCTGTGAGAAAGGGGTGTGGAATGGATGCGCTATTCAGCAAAGCCGTGTGTTAGCAGAGGTAGCGGCCGCAGTAAGAGGGATCAGCAGCAGCCAGAGTATAAGCATGACCAGTAGCAGCACGATGGGTTTCAATTACATTCGCAGGGGCAGTGGCAGCATGAGCACCAATAGTAGTCCTAGCGGCACCAGCAGTAGAAGCAGCAGCATTTGCAGTAGCAGCAGTAGCAGTACTAGTACACAGTATTCGTGGACACCGAAGTCGGAGAACTCGTAACGGTGACAACCTCAGCGGCAGAAGGTGCAGCAGTAGCAGAAACAGCAGTAGCAGCAGTCATTATGAGCAGTTGAGTAGTAGACGTAGGAAAATTGGCCTGGTGTTCATGACGGCCGCAAAAGTTTCACGCCAGCATATCTGTCGCAGCCTTCGCGGGTTGAGGAGTGGCAGCATAAGTTGCAACATTGGAATTCGTGATAGTGTTGCCAGAATGTGTAGTAGGTCGCTGTTCTAGCAATAGTGTCGTAGCGGTGGTAGTCGTAGCCAGCTCGCGGAGAATCCAGTTCTAGACGCTTCGTGTATCCCCACCAGCGGCGTCCCAGTGAATGCGGGGCATTTTGCTCCGTGCACGTGCATTGCACGCCTAGCGTGGAATTTGCCTGTTCCGCCGTCCTGGACACGCCTGTTGCCGGCTGACCTTTGTCGCGCGGCCGCCGACCAAAAAAGTATCCCCACCAGCCTATCCAGAAACGATGCCCAAGCGAGCTGCCCAGATCAGGCACGTGGGGGAGCATGCAGTGGAAGCAAGACTGGGAAGACGTCATACCCCAACAGGGGGAGGACGGATGAGAAACCAGAGGAGGAGGACGTGGGTGCCTCTTGGGCACCCTTGGGAGCCTCGGGGGCCATCTCTGGGCCATCTAGGAAAAGATCGATCAAAAGAGGTGGGCTCTCTACTGAGGGCTCCCCCTTCCAGGAGGCCAAAATGTGGCCAAGGCCAAATCGAAATCAATGGTGCTGGCCTTCTCGGTGCTGGCCTTCTCGACGAGGCCTCCTGTGGAGTCTTGGGTGCCTCTGAGGGGCCTCTTGGGGGTCTCTTCGGAGCTACTAGGGAGCGGAAGACGACGACGTTTTCCGAAACGATTTCTTCCGGGACGACTTCTTCTGGAAGATCTTTGGAAGATGCCTGGAATAATGTTCTGGGAAGAAGTCGCCGAGAAGAAGAAGAAGAAGTCGTGTCCGGAATCAGTCGCCCAGAAGAGGTCCGCCGGAAGAAGTCTTTTCGGAAGATCTAGCTTAGTGAAGGATTTGTCCCAGGATGTCGCCTCGGAAGAACTCCTATTGGAAAAAGTTGCCCAGCTGCATGGACGCCAGCTGGGGAAAGGTAGACATTGATATCGTGGCTTTCCGTTTGCACTTCTGCTGCTGCTGCTGCTGCGCGTTTGGCTGGTGCGGTGGGGTATACATTGGAGGAGCGTTGGTCAATATAAGAGCACCTCTGCTTTCCCGGCAATACAAAGCGTTCGCGGGGCGCACGAGCATGACCCAAGATTTTTCCCCAAAGTGTGTGTTCGTACTGTTCTCAACCATCCTGCAGTGTGGGGTCCTCGTTTTGCGAAGAGAGCGCCCCGCGTTCTCCTCCCCCTCCCAGTGCCTACCCCCTTATTGTTGCTTTCCGTCAGAGTTTACCATGTGGACACCCCTCACACGCTTCGTGGCCCCATAGGGAGCTCCACTGACACCCATTGCGGCACACCCCTCACACGTTCCTGGCCCCACGTGAAGCTCCACCGAAGGTCCCAGTGGCACCGTCCGCATGCGTCCCCTTTTCGATTTCGGCACACCCCTTACACGTTTCGTTCACCGAAGGTCCCAGTGGCACCGTCCGCATACGTCCCCGCTTCCGATTTCTGAACTCCCCTCACACGTTTCGTGACCCCATAGGGAGCTCCACTGAAGGTCCCAGTGGCACCGTCCGCATGCGTCCCCGCTTCCGATTTCGGCACACCCCTCACACGTTTCGTGGCCCCATATGGAGCTCCGCCGAAGGTCCCCGTGGCACAATTGGCATGCGTCCCCGCCGCCCACGTCGACACACCCCTCACACGTTTCGTGATCCCATATGGAGCTCCACTGAAGGTCCCAGTGGCACCGTTCGCACGCGACCCCGCCACCCATTCCTGCACACCCCTTACACTTCTCTTGACCCCGTATGGAGCTCCACCGAAGGTCACAGTGGCACAATTCGCATGCGCTCCCGCAACCCAGATCGTTCCACCCTTCCCGTATGGAGCTCTACCGGAGGTCCCAGTGGCACCGTCCGCATGCACTCCCGCCACCACTGTCGGCGTCCCAGTGGCATAATTGGCAGGCGTCCCCGCCACCCATGTCGACACACCCCTCACACGTTTCGTGGTCCCATATGGAACACCACTGAAGGTCCCAGTGGCACCGTTTGCGTCCGTCCCTTACCACCCCTTTCGGCACAACCCCACAAGTTCTGTTGTTGGGTCCTTGACCAAGCTAATTTGTTTGATATGGGGTGGGGGGGGGACATTGGTCCTGGTTGGCTGCAGGTCGCCTGGGGTTGGGAGTGTTGATCGATAGGGAGCAGTGATCATTAATCCATCCCCGTAGGGGAAGAAGGGGGGTTGGAAGAGGAAGCGCTCTACACCATTTACGCCCTAGCTGGTGGGATTTGTCGGAGGGGCGCTTGTTGTAAGTCGCTGTTGCAACAATAGCCGTCACAGATCTGGTGCGGACCCCTTGCTGATTATGCCACCAAGAAGTGCACAGAGGTTCCCTCTCGAGGTTGCGAAGTTCTTCTATTTGGCCCCTGCATGCGCGGATTGTGACCGCCGACCGTTGTTCGTTCGTTGAGTGTGTCGGCCTGTTTCGCCACAATATGCGTAGGAATATGCGTAGGCCACAATCGTACAAACTATAAGTATTGTCGTTGTGACCTTTTTTCCCTATTTCCTAAGATGGGGCTCTTGTACGCCTCCGGCCCAATCTTCTTCACGGAGTCCATGACAGACTCACTGTCCTTCGCTCAGGCTCAGCCACAGGACTTCCTCATTCAGATTCACTCAGACTCAGACTGACTCAGATCCATTCAGGGAATTAGCTTCAGACGCAGACTCATCACTCTAACACACTTTTCTTCATTCAGACTCACTCAGACCCTTCTGGTGGTCCACTGCTCACATACAGCGCGCGGGGCACTTGGGCACCCCAAGGGGGCGCCGCCAGTAGGTATGACATTCGCCCGTTCGCACCCAGATTGTGGTGATGTCTCAAGCGGTTTGCCTGTTTTCTGCCCTGGAGGTGTTTCTCTTTGGTTGTCCATTGCTCACAGCGATAATGCAGGCGTGGCACTTGGGCACCCTAGGGGGTAGCCGCCAGGGTGGTTTTCACCGGCCTGGTGATGTCTCGGGCGGTGGTGTCTCGGGCGGTTTGCCTTCTTCTGCCCCCCGAACGGCTTTCTTGTGATGGCCGACCTGTTCACTGCGACATAGCAAGCGTAGCACTTGGACATCCCAGGGGGGAGCAGCCAGGGGGTATGACACTCGCCCGTTTGCGCCCGAATTGTGGGGATGCATCAGGCATTTGGGCTGTTTCTGACCCCCAGGCTTTTCTCGTCTGGTGGTCCACTGGCAGGCGGGGAGCCGCCGGCGGGTACGACGCTCGCTCGTTCGCGCCCAGGTTGTGTGGATGTCTCAGGTGGTTTGCCTGTTTCTGTCCCCGACGGTTTTACGTTCTGGTGGTCTACTGATCACCGCGACATACGCACCCCACGGAGGAACAGCAGGGGGGTCACACATTCGCCCGTTCGCGCCAAGGTTGGTGAGATGTCTCAGGCGGTGTGCCTGTTTTCTCCCCCGGACCTTTCTGTTCTGGTGATCTAGTGCCCACCGCCATATAGCAGACGTGACGCTTGGGAACCCCGAGGTGGAGCTGTCAGGGTGCATGTTGTATTTTACAGGCCAGTTCGCGCCTAGATTATAGGGGCGTCTCAGGCGGTGTGCTGTTTCTGCCCGCCAGGCTGTTCACAACGATGTAGCGGGCGTTGCGTTTGAGCACCCCACAGGAAAGCCGCCAGGAATGGGAGCACTCCAGGATCTGCGCCCAGCTGGCGGGGATGTCTCAGGCAATTTGCCTGGTTCCCCCCCCCCCAGACTTCCCTTTGGAGTTGTGTGCTCCCCACTCACTCACTCACTCACCTGCTGCTTCTCCTCCCTCTCCTCCTCCTCCTCCTCCTCCTCCTCCTCCCCCTCCTCCTCCTCCTCCTCCTCCTCCTCCTCCTCCTCCTCCTCCTCCTCCTCCTGCTCCCTTCTTTTCACTCACACGTGTTTATTCACATTCAGATTTGATCATCAGCTCCAATTCTTCTTCTCCTTAACATTACTATTGTTCTTGTCTGCATGCAGATTCTTTCATCCCGTTCAGATTTGCCCATGCGCAGGGTCATTCATACCCAGACCCGCTCACACTTAGACTCCATGAGACTCTGACTCACAAACTCAGAGTCACGAGCACCCAGACTAACTCACACTCAGAATCAGTCAGGTTCAGTTTTCCCCATCCTCAGACTCGCTCATACTCAGACTACCTCGTACACAGGCCCATTCATATTCGAAATCGCTTTCATCACACTCATACCCAGGCTTACGCACACTCTGACTCACTCGCAGTCAGACCCACTTAAACTCAGACTCGCTCGCCCCCATATTCAATCATACCTAGATGTGCTTGCACTCCAACTCGCTCACACTTCGTGCACTCACGCGCAAGTTCGCTAGCACTCAGGGTGACGCGCACGTGGCTACCGCGATAGAGCCGTCGTGTCACTTGGGCGCACCAAATTGAGGCAGGCGCCGCGAGTAGCACGCCAGACCGCGGGCGTAGCAACGCCATGCGCGCTTGCCTGAGTTGCCGCAGTGTGAACGGCAAGAGGAATGTCCCTTCGCTCTTCCGCTCGTGCTTCCCTCGTCCCTCCTGAAAGATGTCCAGACGAGGAGGACGTCACTGAAATCGTCGCTGTCGTCGTCGTTGTCGCGGTTGTCGTCTACGCGGACTCGCGCTTACACCCATAGGAAGAGAGAGAGAGAGAGAGAGAGTTCTTCAGCGAGACGTGGCAGGAGGTATGAGATGCACATATAGGGACCTCCTCGTCGAACGGCTGTCTAAGCATGGAGCTGAAACCGGATGTTCCTCCCAGAAGCGCACACGTGCACGGAGCACCATGGAGATTCACTGGTGGGGACACGCGTTGTGACATCAGTCCAGGGCCGCACGCGGCAGCATCTCCATCCGGACGTCAGCTCAGCAGCGTGCTCCTTTCTTCTGCGTGGTCGGAGCAGGCGCTCGCCCGTGGGAGGGTCAGCTGGGCATTGCGAGCCACATGGGCGTTTTTCTGGCAAGCCCCATGGGATGGCTCCGGCATCGTTGGAAGTCGCGGGATCCATCGCCACAGCGCGCCCGCAGTGCAATCAGAAGGGGATGGAACCAGAGACCAAGCCGGTCCATGGTGCTCAAAAATGTTCTCCCGCCCAGGGGGATGATGCATGCAAGCCGCGGGTGGCACCGTGATGTATGTGGAGAGATGGACGGGCCTGCCCAAAGCAGGTAGGAGCATGAGAGAATCGCCGACCCACATTCGACATTGACTTCGGCTTCGAGGTGCAGCGGGCGCCATCGGATCTCATAAATCTCGCGCGCCGCATCCGACAGTGGTGCTTGCAAGGTGCAGGGCTACGTCAACCCTGGGAGCGTCGTCAAGCTCACAGTTCCGTGCATGGAAGACTACGAGCGGTGCCTGTCGCTGTTCGCCCAGGCAGGGCGGGGGAGCATGGCAGGGCTTGTCAGGCTCTCTGCGCAGACGCCTCTCTCCCACCGGGATCTGCTGCCCAAATCTCTGGCAAAAACAGTGTCAGTTTGTGTGCCATTGCCTGGCCGAGAGAGCCGGCGGTCTGGGCATCCCGAGGGCTTGCTCGAACGTCGATGGCAGAGTATCAAATAAAGATGTTGGTCATACTACGTATTGTGTGCATGCGCTAGATTGCTAATTTTGTAGCCAGGTTTTAAGGTACGTGCATACGTGCGCATTTCTAGTTGGAAAGGTCGTGGGAGGCCCAAGCGGCTCAACTCACAGGCCCTACTGCCTATACGGGTGTATGTTCTGCCATGGTCGACGTGGTATCTCCATGCGCGCCACATCAGACAAGGCGAAGGCAACCCTTATCGCACAGCACAGAAAATGTGATTGCAATGGCCACGACATCACATACACACATAAATATAATCATGTTGCTTCGAGCGATCCCCACCGAAACCTTCGGCGTTCGGTCCCAACGGTGCGCACTTACTGGAAGGACCTGCGTAGTGCCCGGCGTTGCTGCATTGAAAAGCGTTGGACCGTATTCCATGGAATAACTCTCTAACATGTTATGCTCGGCTATGTCCAGTTATGTTCTTGACGGGCCAGCGTGACGTCGTGACGCCTCGGCGGCACCGTCGAATTGTGGCTTCTGTATACGTGATGTTGTGCTAAAGTGTGTGTGTGTGTGTGCGCGTGTGTGGTAGGACTCTGCCCCGATTGTAGAATGTGACGCTGTGTTCTCTGATGTTCTGATATCGACGGGCCGGCGTGAAGTCGGTCATGCTAGAGACATCGTTGTGTCGCTCATTGATGTGACTCTTGATTCCTGTGGCGACGCTGACCAACATGCACGTATGGTGTACTATGTTACGATATCCCTCTGCCCTTCCGTCATCACATTCGTGAAGGTATGTTCTGTCATGCACGTTTCTGCATCAGTATGCGTTGCGCACATTATGTTTTACTCTGCCCGTTAGCACCATGTTAGGGCATGATCTGTTCTCTCAGCCCATGTTATACTGTGATATGTGCCGTGACGGTGTTGCCGGCTCGGCTCAATACAGTGAAGTTTGATGCTTGTATGTTTTGTTATGTCCTGATCTGTCGTGGTATTCCTCTCCTCCACTGCACTACTGCCGTTTCTGCATTCAAAAACGGTTCAGCCGTGTTCCATACAGTAACGATCTTTCATGTTATGTTCTATTAGGTTCTCTTCTGTTGTCGACGGGCTGGTGTGACGCCTGTGACCTTAGATGTGTCGTCTGTTATGATGCCCTTCTTCACCTATATGTTTCTCTTCTGGTTGAATATGGTATGGTATGCTCATATATGTCACCATATGGTTGGAGATGCTATGCTATGATCTGCGTTGCGGCAATGTGTTATTCAACGAGATGTTGACATATCATGTTATAGTATACTCTGTTCCGTGATGCTGTTGACGGCTCGGTTCAGCACATTATGTTTGATATGTTCTGCTACTATGTGTCGCAATGCTCTGGTGCCATGGTGTGACATGTTGTGTGATGTTGTGTCATGATATGATGTGCCTTGCCATAGTGTGCTATGTGTTGCTCGGTTCTACTATGTTTTAATGTGTTATGTCGCCTTCTGTGCAGTCATGGTGGGCTAAGGTATGTTCTGAGATGTTGTGTTTGTGGTCGGCTCGGCACAGTATAATATAGTTTGACCTGCTATTCTGGTGTGTGGCGATATACTATACGGTCGTATTATGACATGTTCTGCGATAAAGTGAAATGATATGGGATGTTCTGCCAAGGTGTCTTATTTCTTTCTCGGCTATGCTATAGTATGGTGTGGTATGTCGCTTTCTGGTCGACCATGTTATGCCATGATGCCTTGTGATGTTGTATCATGTTCTGTGTTGTCATGGTTTTGCTATGCTATGCTCTGTCATGTTATGGCATGCTCGCGTTATGTTATGGTATCTTCTAGTGTGACATGTATTGTTCTGTCGTGTTCGCCGCTATGCTCTGCTGTCGTCTGATGGTATGTTTGGTGGCGCTGTGTCATGGCATGATATGTTCTGTCAATGTGTCTTATGTTACGCTCGGTTCTCTTATATCATCTTGTGTTCTGTCGTTTGCTGTTATGTCATTCTCTGCTCTGGTATGTTATGTGATATGCTGGTGTCCTCTATTTTGTCATGATGTTGACATGTCATGTTCTGCCATGTTCTGCCATGTTCTAGCTCTGTTCTGTCAGTTTCTGTTGTGTCATATTGTGTTCTGCCGTGTTTGTCGAGGGCGCGAGGCGGGATGCCCAGGACACTCGGGACAAGTTGGGGTCTGGCGGCCGCGGTATGCAGGGTGTGTTCTGTCGTGTTTGTCGAGGGCGCGAGGCGGGATAACCGGGACACTCGGGACAACTTGGGGTCTGGCGGCCGCGGTATGCAGGGTGCGTCCTGTCGTGTCTGTCGAGGGCGCGAGGCGGGATAACCAGGACACTCGGGACAACTTGGGGTCTGGCGGCCGCGGTATGCAGGGTAGGAGTGACCTGGAGGTCTGTTCTGAAAATCTAACGGTTCCAACCTGTCCGGTGGGGAACAAACACACCCATATGTTGTGCATGCGTGGGACATGATGGTACGCTGACTGAGCAGTTCTGAAGGTGGCCTGGCCGATTTATAACGCGGTGGCAACCTTCAGAAAGAACCACCACATCCGATTGCAGGAGCATTGCACTGCACCGCGCGCCATTAGACCACGGATTCGAACCTCCCGACTGGACTTGACTTGGGATTCGCACTCCACTTCGCGGCATCACCCGGCACTGGGCCATCACACCAGATTTCGAGGCACCACGCAAGGTGCCGCGGAGGACTGCACGGCGCAACGCCGCGCTAGACCGCTCCCACACAGCACAATGCCACACGGTACTGCGCCACACGACATGGCAGCAAAGACGACACCAAGCGACCCGCACCGACACGCAATTCTATATTCCAGATTGTTCGGCCGTTGTTTGCCGTAGACTTAAGACCTCTTGAATTGGTTTTGTTTCGGAACCTCACGATTCGATTATCGGGGCCGCTTTCTTTGAGAGTGCACCATGCAGTGAGGCCTCCAATCGAAACGCCAGCTGGTAACAACGTCTTGGAGTCGTATCGGAACAGCAGATAGGAACGCATGAGTTCACACTTGCTTGTATTATAGAGGACGCCTGCGGCGCATCACTGGCCGCTCCCTGGAACTTTGGCGAAGGGGCGCGCAGCATCGAGATTCTTGACGTAGCGCGCATGCCAGCTGTTCTTGCCTGGTGTTACTTGAAGGCTTCCTTGGGGTACCGAAGACGCATACGGCGAATCACCGCCGCCCCCTGTCTTTCAGGATACGCCTATTTGGCCAAACGTTTGGGCAAAGTTTGGCCGCGTTATTGGACCATGCGTTTCCTTAGCCGTTGTGGAAGCCTTTCGGGGAACACGTGGGGGAGGAAGAGGACGAGGAGAGGGAGGAAAAGGGAGGAGGAGAAGGAGGAGGAGGAGGAGACTTCGTGAGAGCGTCTTGTGTCATTCCTTGGGCCTCCTGGGAGCTTGGGGCCCCCTTTGGGCGCTTCGGGGCCGTCTTGGAGGCCATCTTGGGCGTCATGGAGCCTCTTGTGCCGTCTGGGGTTCCCGTTTGAGCCGTTTTGGAGGCTTCTTGGGCCGTCCTTGGGTCATTTTTGAGGCCGCCTGGGCGTTCTGGAGGTAACCTTGGAGAGTCGGTCATCCTTCCTATGCGGGTTGGCCGTGCCACTCGAAGGAAACCCAGCACAAAGAACAAATGTGGCAGGTCCGCGCGGATTTCCTGGATCGGCGATGGTCTCCCCCGAGCGGCGCCTCCCGCGCCCCCCCTGGCGCGCTCCGCGCGCCAGAGAGGGGGGTCCAGCGGCGATCCGCGAAGTCCGCCTGGACCTTCGAACAAGCATGTTCGCGTATGATTTCCACTGCTGGCAGTTCTTTCCATATCTTGCTGAGTTCCACACGCCGCATGAATGCGGGGTCAGCAGGGGCGGAAGTGCCTCCGAGCGAACTACCTGGCGGTGCGGACGACAAATCGTGGACCTGGTGGCTGCGCGAGTGCCTTCACTGTGACTTCGGTGGAAGTGGACCCCGGCGGGAGGGGATGCAAGTTGGCCACGATAGCATGGGGATGGTATTGTCGTTTGCGGATGGCTCAGCTTGCACACGTCTATGTTGACCCAGAATGGGGAGGATGCCATGTAGGGTGAAAGAAGAAGAAGAAGATGACGAGCTCAGTGCGAGCATGTCCATTGAAGGTTTGTTGCGCAAAATGGCCGATGATAAGGCCACCGCTGTGTTTTGCGCCCTTGTCCGACCAATACAGGCGACATTGAAGGTCACGGCGTTGGCGGAGGAAGGCGCCTGCACATCAGGGGTTTCCTTTACAGTCGAGTAGCGTATGCATCCCGTCATGTCGTGTTTTTTTCACGGACCGTCTTGGCGACTACCTGAAAGACTACCAAATACAGATGTCCACATGACAAATCACTCCTTTGTCCAGTTGAAAGTCGCCAACATTCCAAAGCCAAGATTTCGTTCCGGATTTCGCAGTGAATTTCGACGTCTCTTCTGGCCGGGAGTGAAGACCTCACAGCATCCGCGTGAAATGCATTTCCTTGTTCGTTCGCCGTTTCGGGGTTATGCATGGACAGGAACCCACGCAAAAGTTATCTGCAGCGCGTCTGCAAGGTCAGTGCAGCGACCAGTCTAGCCAAGCCAATGCAATTCGTATCAAGGTGTGGGGGGGTGCTGCCGAAGGAGCCCGAACAAGGAAGTGTACCTCATTACGTGAGAAGCGCGTGAGTGCAAGTGAACAGTACATAAAAACAATGCACACCATGACCCCCTCCAGGCCTTCCGCGCCGACGGGAGCGGGAGGAGGCCTTCGCAGGCGCGTCACGCACGCCATGAGCACGACTTGCGATGTGCCTGCCCAAGGAGCACCAGTAGAGGTACCCCAAACGACCCAAAAGGGACACACGAAGGCCCCAAGAGGGGGAATGCGGACTGACATTCTGTGCCCTCCGCCCCAGGATGATCCCCGAGACCGCCAGCAGGCCGCGCCAAGGGGCCTCCCAGAAGCCCCAGGAAGCCCCCCAAAGGCCCCGAGAGGCTCCAATGCACGTCCAAAAGCGCCCCCAAGAAGCTTCCGAGAGGCCTCCTGAGAGCTCTCCACAGACATCCGAGAGGCCGTTGACTTACAATTAGGCGCGGTGGCCGGATGGGCCGAAGGCCGCTGGATCCGCCGCGCCCTGTGGCTTGCCACAGGGGTGCACGGCGTGCCAAATTTCTGAGCAGTTTGGGTTCTTTTCATGGTTCCCATGTGGGTTTCGGCCCACTCGCCGGCCGCGCGGAAAGTCACGTAGGAATTGGGAGGCAAGGCCATTGACGGTTCCAAGACGGCCAAGATGGCCTAATCGTGCCTCCAAGATGCCTCCAAGACCTTGAAGAGGGCCCCCAGCGAGCCGAAGGTGGTTCCAATACGTCTCCAAGACGGCTACAGATGCACCCACGACGGCCCAAGATGGCCTCAAGATGGCCCAAGACGGCCCCCAAGACGCCCAAAGAGGGTTCCAAGAGGGTTTTCAGGAGGCCTAAACCATTGATTTGTCTTTGGTTGTTTCAAGATTTTAGCGTTCCCGCCTTTTCGGCCTGCCCCAGCGCCACGACGGCCGCATAGGTCCCCGAGATCGCACCGCGACGGCCCCAGAAGCCCCCAAGAGGCCCGCAGGACGGTCCAAGGGGGCACCAGGACGGCACAACAGGCTCCCAAGACTGCCCCGAAAGGGACTAATAGATCTCCAAGATGGCCCTCAACCGGCCAAACAGGGACCCACAATTGCCTTAGAGAGAGGCCTCTGACGTCCTCCGAACGCCAAGAGGTCCTTTAGAGGCCCCCGCAGGAGGCCCGCAAGAGGCCCCAGGAGGCCCCCATACCAGGCCCTCAGGAGGCCCTTCAGAGGCCCTCGAGAGGCTCCCAGGAAGCCCTCAGGAGGCACCAAGAGGCCCTCACGAGGCCTCTTTGTCTTTCTTCTCCTCATCCTCCTCGTCCTCCTTTTCCTCCCGTGCCTCCTGCTTCCTGTCCCTCTCCCCAGTGTTTCCCTAGAGGGTTCCACGACGGCTGGGTAAACACATAGTCCACGAGTTTGGCCAGGCCTCGGCCAAACGTTTGGCCGCATGGGCGTCCCCAAAAGGCTAGGGGCGGTGGTGATTCGCCGTAGGCGTCTTCGATAATCCCAAACTCTAACATCAGGAGGAACCGTCCAGACTAAGTAACACCGAACAGCGTTACAGCTTGCGGGTTGAATATCTTCGCTCTATGTTTTAGAGTTTATCGCCGTAGCGGGGACATAGGCAGTTCGGTTTTGGCAACGGTTAGGCGGGCCGTTTATACGCGTGTATGTTGCCTTGCATGTTTGCCTCTTGGGCTTGGAACCTTTCGTGGGCCTGATAGGTCCAGCAAGGCAAGAGGGTTAGGCAGAGGGTGGCTAGATGTTGTCCCTGTAGGCCTTTCTGACATGAGTGGCGTGCTGTGTAATCTGGCATGTACCTCGCACCTCTCTCATGACCGAGGGTTGCAATCAGCAACGTGGCCTCGTACGCCTTTAGGGTGGGCCGTTCGATTCAGGGGCCTGCGCCGCATCTTGCGAATTCTAGCGTGTAACATTTCTTGTTCCTGCTCACGCCTGCTTGCTTCACATGCTCGTCGATAGCCACTCCTCTCACCTCGCCTGCCCTAGCAGACATTCACCTGTGTCGTTCACGAAGTTCCGTTTGCCTTGTTTTCTGGCGTGCGACAGAGTAGCCACACACCTGATATTATACGCTCGCGGCCTCAGCTACTCAGAACTTCATCCAGTCTCCTCGCGCCCAACCGCCCTTCTAGGCATCATCTGTTCAATCGACGGGCCCAGAGGTCCCGACCTCTTCCATGTTGGTATTTACTCGCAGGACTCATTTTTAGTTGCCACGGGGCTCGATAAAGTGTCCCAGGGCCGAAGTTTGAGGAAAACGCCCAGAGTGAAAAGCCATATCCTCCGATATCTGCCTTCTGCACTCGAGCCCGTCCATCTCCCCCGCCGCAGTCGAGCTCCAATGGCGGCCAGGTGGCCGCAAAGTGCTGCGCCACCCGCGGCACGTCATGGAGGCGGAGGCCTCCGCGACGCTGCGGGCCCGGTACCCCAACTTCGTCCGCAACGTCGGGGTGCCGGCGTCTTGCGTGAAGGTGGGGAGGGGGGGTCGCCGTTGTTCGCTTCAGAAGAAAAGGGCCGCATGAACGTAAAATGTTGGAGCTCCGCGCGGATTTCTTAGATCCGCGCTGGACCCCCCTTGGCAGTGCCTCTGGCGCCGCCCCTCGAGCGCTCCGGGCGCCAGGGAGGGGCGCCCGGTGCCGATCCCAGAAATGCGCGCGGAGCCTCGGACCCAACAACACAAAGGGGGCTGGAACAAACAGGAGTAAGAGGCGGAGGAGGAGGAGGAGGAGGAGGAGGAGGAGGAGGAGGAGGAGAAGGAGGAGGAGGAGGAGGACGAGGAGGAGGAGGAGGAGGAGGAGGAGGGAGAGAAGGCGGTGCCACTGGCGCGAGGGTGCGATCGGATCGACCTTTCTGGCCGCCCCAGGTGTCCCGTTCGCGGGTGCTGGTCCCTTCTGGGAGCCCCTGGGGCCGTGGCTGGGGAGGAGGAGGAGGGGGGGGCGGAGGAGGAGGAGGAGGAGGAGGAGGAGGAGGAGGAGGAGGAGGAGGAGGAGGGGGAAGGAGAGGGAGCAGGCGGAAAGGAGACGCGCAGGGCTGTGGACTCAACGGGGGGCCGAACAACACACCAAGGTCGGAAATCACAGTTGTTGAAAGAAGTCGGCCTCGGGGAAATCTTGTTAAGGTTCCGTGGATACCTCGAACCGTCGTGCGATGGTATCGGGGCTTCTTGAAAAGGCGCCCCATGGGAGCGTGCCGAAAGGCCGCGCAGAAGCATTGTGTCCAGCAGCCGCGATAGTTCAGACTGGACCTGTGGTTGGAGGTCACATCGTTCCAATCTGGCCACGGTCGGGAACTTTGGTTTACGCAGCGTGTCGCGCCGCTTGCTCTGGCCCACAACGCTTTGGCGCGACACGCTATCCATGTCCCAGTCCACTATCATGAACGCCCCCAGTTCTTCCCAGCGTCCCGCCACACACAGCGGAGCGACACGCCATCTGGCATGCTCGCAGGGCATAGCGAGTCGCAGGAGTTGCCGCCGCGACACGCAAAGTGTTCCGTAGCGGGGGCCACCTAGGGCTTTCCGAGGCCATTTTGGAGCCACATAAGGTTGTTTTGGACGCCCCGACCGTTCGGTGAAACCACCGTTCATACCAGGGGAGGGTATAATGGGGGAGGTGCAAACCTGTTCCCGAAACGGAATTTGGGGCTAGAAGAGCTGAGCAGTTAAACCACCTACACCCAGTGGTTCAGAGGGCTGGTGGCAGTTGGCGGGCTGTCGCGTATCATGTAACCTTGCCGATGGCATATGATTGCAAGCCATAGCTTCGCTTTTCAACGGACACCCAGGCGAAGTTGCTTGCGTACAGCGTATTGTCGGAAGTTGCTCGGTTGACGATGACCGCCGCACCAAAAGCATGATCATGGCAGCCCGAGCGATTAGCAGCTCGGTACGCATGCTGCAGCTGATGTCCCCCAGATTGGAACCGTAAAGTGCGATGGCGCCCTCGAGCCGAGACGCGGATGACAGGACGGCGTGTGCGTTCGAGGGGTGGGGCGGGCGGAGAAACTTGCGGCACGGCCAGTCACCAAGCTGCACGCAGC
The DNA here is from genome assembly GCA_963575745.1 of Prorocentrum cordatum. NCBI lineage: Eukaryota > Dinophyceae > Prorocentrales > Prorocentraceae > Prorocentrum > Prorocentrum cordatum. Next base: position 113,469 of record CAUYUJ010014498.1, read on the forward strand.
AGGCCAGCAACAGCAGTCGCAAGTTGCCCACCAGTCGTTGAACGTATTTTTTTGGGGGAATTCGGAATTACAAACTACTTTAGGCGCATGTCTGTTTCAAGTGTAGAGTGGTTTCCCCTGTTCCTTCCTCTTCAGGGGGGCAGGTGGCAACCCAATCTACGTTCAAAGCCTTCCTGCTTCATGCTTCTACCCGCTTCTTCCGAGCGGCGGGTACGTCAAAGCGGCAGATTCGCGCTGCGGCCTTGGCCCAGGCTTCTTACAGATGCCCCTCGTTGGTTAAAGATGGCGCACGAGGGCGAGCATGGGCACTACCTGTGGGCTCGGCCAGGCGGAGGCCCACTTTCATGCGTGACGTTCTTCTCTGATCAGCCCAAGGCCGAACAAACGATTCGGGCAGAATAGTGGGGGGGAAGGGGAGAGGGAGGAGGGGAGGAGAAGGAGGCGGTGTGGGAGAGGAAGGATGACGCATCCGAGTTTGCCCGCGCAGGTCGTACCTGTTCACGGGGAAGTGGTGTACCATCCTCCCGGGTGGTTGTTCTTGCTTACGCTCTCACTTGGAATCGTCGTGTCCCTTTGTCCTGTCATTGTCTGTGTTGAACGTTGGAGGAAGCGTCATCCAGCGCCGCATCTTGGTGTACGCAATGGCCTGGTAATCTGTCCTCGGCCATCTTTGGCGGCACACGAACAAAACCCGCAGCCGCTGGAGGGTGCGGAGCGGCGCGCGCGAAACCAGGAAACAAACGCACATGCGCACTTGCACACGCACGCACACACACACACACTCACACGCACGCACACACACACACACACGCACACACACACACGCACACGCACACGCACACGCACACGCACACGCACACGCACACGCACACGCACACGCACACGCACACGCACACGCGCGCACACACACACACACACACGCACACGCACACGCACGCACGCACGCACGCACGCACGCACACGCACACGCACACGCACACGCACACGCACACGCACACGCACACGCACACGCACACGCACACGCACACGCACACGCACACCCACACACGCACACGCACACGCGCGCACACACACACACGCACACGCACACGCACACGCACACGCGCACACACGCACACACGCACACACGCACACACGCACACACGCACACACGCACACACGCACACGCGCACACACAGGCACACACACGCACACGCACGCACACGCACGCACACGCACACTCGCACTTACACACACACACATCCAGACACAGCGCACAAGATCCGTCACGCGCGCGCGCGCCCCACCCCTGGGTCTCTATGTCACCTTGAGCGCCTCGCGCTTTCAGATTCTGAGTCACATCCGTCGCCCCCCCCCCGCGAAGATTCTGGAGCGAATTTCCCCGGCCACGGGGTGTTGTGAGTCGCGTCGGTCAATCTCCGATGCGCCAGTCTAATTCCATCGACGCATGTTGCGCGTGATGCTTGTGCGCTCTGGAGGGCAGCACCGTGACAGGAGGCCATACGGGCTGCCTCGCGGTGTCCACGGTGTTTTTTTTCTGGTGTTTGGGACATTGAGCATGACTTTCGATCGTCCGGCCCACGACCGTTCGCATCATAGCACCCTTCAGATTTATTTAATGCAATGACGCATCAGACACGCCAATAGCCATCGCAACGCCCTGCTGCTTGTTCCACAGCAGTTGCGAACGGGTTTTCTGCATCGGTCTGGGGTTGTTGCATTACCTTCGCGACCCTGTCTCCTGTCAGACAGCATCGGGAGGCGGATTAGGAGGAGGAAGAAGAGGAGGAGAGGAGGGGTGGGAGGAGGACGGAGGTAAAAAACGAGGAGGGGGCGGGATTTGGGGGGAGGGGGAGGGGAGGGGCACGGGACAGACGAAGGGGGGGAAGGGGGGAGGATGTCGGGAGGGGGAGCAGGGGGCCGAGGCAACAGGAAAATCCTGGCGGGGGCGATGGCGAGCCCTGGAAGGGGCCGGGCACAGGAGGACGGCAGGGTGGTGACTCAAGGCTGGTTGGAGTTCCCGGAGGCATGGTTTTGATTTGGCCTCCTGGCAGTCTCGCGCCTCGCTTTGCTCCGCCTGTCCTCAGCAACCGAGACAAAATCTGCCGAGTTCGAGCGGATTGCGCTGTCGAAGAGCCGCGGTCGTGTTGGGTGGACTGGGGACCGGCTGGCAAGCCGCAGGGACACGGACATGTCGCGTGCGGTTTGGTATGCGATTGTCCAGCTGTTGGGTTGCATGAGAAATTGTCATAATGAGAGAGATCTTCATTTTCAGTATAATCGGCCCTTTCTTGCAACGTGATGGGTTCGATCCAGACAGCTTGGAAACGGGCAAAGTGTTCTGTGTACATCGACTTTCGATTTAGACTGGCACCGCTCATCATGCGCGTTGTTAGATACCCAAAAAAACTTGCAGATTGGGAGGGCTGCAATTCTGACAAATCGACCCTTGGAGAGGTGTGTGGACTTGCGTTCACGTGGCGGCTTCGAGGCGTTTCGAAAATGATAAAGACGCGGTGCACACCCCCAGTGCGACACTAACGACACTTAAAAGAGAAAAGCCGGCTCCAGTTCAGGATGCTTGCTTAGGCAACTTCCTGACGAGATATTCCCCCCAGAACACTCGCAGATGTTGTAAGCACCCAGAAGGGGAAGCACGCAGTAGGAGAGTCGTCTTCAAGAAAAGGCGCTCAGGCAGCAAAACCAGGTCAGCAATCCCCCCCACGCTCCCGTGCTTGAGGCTGGATGAACATGCCAGGGTCCCCATTGACCGATTTGTGGAAGTCGAAGTCCTCCAAGCATGCCGTGGCTATTTTCTTTCTGCACGCTGCGGTCTCTTTGTCTCTGCGTTTGTGTGTTGTTCTCTCTCTCTCGCTCTCTCTATATCTGTCACTATCGCTCCCTCTGTTTCTCTCTCTCTCTCTCTCTCCCTCTCTCTCTCTCTCTCTCTCTCTCTCTCTCTCTCTCCGTCCACATTCGGCAGCGCTCCAGTGCGAATCAATCGTCGGGGCGCGAGACTTTTTCACATACGAAGGGGGGAGGGATCTGGCAAGGGGGGTGTACGAAATCTGCTGCATGCAGTTGGTTTCGGCCCCGCCGCTGGGCCCCTTCATCGATGCATGGCCGCCTCTGGCGCTGGCAGGCGCCGCGAAAGACAGGTACGTGAGCTGATTCGCTAGCCTCAACCTTTTGCTAGCGCCCCCCCCCTTTCGCCCGAACCGATTCGAGTTCCACACGGTCGTGCTTGTATAGGTGGCGCAGGGTTGAGTACCGTTGGCACGAGGAATACTCTGGAACGGGGATGTATCAAGTGTGGGGAATTCGCCTTCCGACTGATCTTGCCCACTCCAACCCCCCTCCACCTGTTCCGACAGCACGTGCCCAACCCCCCCAGCGGATTCAAAGGGGGGGGGGGGGGGCGATGCTCGCCCCATACAGAGTGAGAACGGCCCTGAGTTTCGGGAGGGATGCCCTCCCTGTTTCTGGTGCCCGGGGCTCTCCACCGTGGAGCGCTCTTGGCTTGGGGCATCCCCACGTGGCCTCTGGCCCTCGGCGAAGGGGCTCGTGCTCCTGGCCTGCATGCCTGTGGCCGCGCTCCGACAGCATGCCTGTGGGTGGTGTGCGGTCTCCGCGGATGTGACGGCTGCAGCTCCTGGGCGGGCCGAGCGAGGAGAGGGAGGAGGGGGGGGGGCAGGAGGTGGAGGAGGCGGAGGAGGAGGAGGGGGAGAGGCAGGGGGAGGAGAGGGGGTGGGGGAGAGGTGGGGAGGAGGGACGAGGAGGAGCCATTCGGGCGGCGCACTGTTCTGTAAATGCGGAGCCCCCGGAAGTCCTTGGAGAGCAGCCGCCCCCTTCCAGGGCGGCTGCGCAACGGGGCGAAGATAACCGCGCGTCGCGCATCGTGGGACGCGGTGCGCGAAATTAGGGAGAGCTCAGTTTTTGGGGGTGGGTGAGACCGCTCCCTAGACCTTTGATGTCGTGATTTTTTCGCATAATTGCACCTTGGAGCTCTGGACCACTTCCCGGGGACCGGTGGTTCGTCCCGAATCATTTTTCGACGGCCCTGGGGCCCAGCGAGGGCTCCAGACGCTGAAAATCACGGACGAACTCCGCCTGGATTTTGCTCGGTGCGTTCGAGGTCTGGGGCGACGTGGCCCCAAGGGTCAAGGATCAAGACTATCCGCTGCCCGCCGGAGGTGGAGGCTGCAGTTCCCAGGACGGCTGAGCGAGAAGCGGGCCGCCGGAGACGTGGCCGGGGACTTCGCACGGCTGCTTGGGCTCGGGGCCAGCCTGGTCAGGCAGGCTCCTCGGGCTTCTCCGGCCGGGAGACCCGCCAGGGGGGCAGGGCTCATTTCGACCCCTCCGATTCGATTTGTTTCGATTTCGATGGATTCAGATTCCGATTCGATTCGATCCACGGGGGCCTGCAAGCTTGCCAGCTTCTGCCGATCCGATTCATGTCGATCGCCGATCCGTTTTATCGATTCGATGATGGGCTCTCCTGGGGGGGTGCGCCGCGTGTGCGATTCCTCGCCCCCCCCCTGCCGGAAGATCTGGACGTCGCAGCGTTTTCGCACCGAGCGTGTCCGTCTCGCTGCGGGCCCCGGGGCCCCCACAGATCGATCCGACTCGGGGAGCGGCGCAGAGAGACGCGGTCCGGTGCTCTGGCCGTGATTGTCCGTGATGTCGCAATTTTCCGCGTCGTCGGATCTCACCGCATCATGATTCCGCGCGGCTCCTTGTCCCCCTCCCCGGCCCTTGACATCTCCGTGTCGTTCAAGATGTCACGACGGAAGATGTTCCAGCCGCTTCCAGCTTCCAGGGGCTCTCGATGGACCCCAGGAGTGTCAAAGAGCGATTCAGGATGAAAAGCTGGTCCCTGGGAAAAGGTCCAGAACTTATGTTGAGCCACGCAGTGACAAATCACGACGCCGGACGTTTCACTCACATTTCCAACGTTTTTAACAGTTTCTGCTTCCCTCGCCCGGCCCGGGGGTCATCAGAAAATGAACATGGGTTGAATAGTTGGCCCAGGGGACAGACTTGAGACCGTGGAGGACCGTGTTGCACAAATTATTGAACAACTACAGTACAGTCGAGCATATGATCAGGAAACCACTTCCCTGTAAGCTGAGCCAGCGTTCTTCAACCAACTTGCTGGAATGCTGGCCCAGTTTCTTGCGCACATTCGGCCCTCCAGCGTGAACAGAAACAGTTGGCCCAGGCGTGTGTTAAGACATTTCCGAGGCATTGGCCCGGATTTCTTAATTCATACATGTCTTGATCACATGTTCGACTGCATACTGGATCTGTGGATCCCTCCGCGTGGTTCTGTGCCCCCCAGCGCCCCAGCGCTGCATCTTCTTGCACGATCTCTCGCCCCCAATCCCTGACCCTGAGTACCCCCCCACACGCAAACGCAAACGCACACACACGCGCACGCACACACACACAAGCACACGCACACGCACACACACACACACACACACACACACACACACACACACACACACACACACACACTCTTTTGAGGGGGGGCGTCGCCTTCTCGCACGCAGCGTCGATGTGTAGAAGGTCGAAAACACTGAAAGAACGCAACTAGCCGCCCGAGCTCTCAGTGACCACTTAGGGCCACGCAGCAGCTGGCCGCCATAACCATCTAAGCGTGGATGGCGGGGGGACGGTCGATAGACGAGCTACGGCGAGTGGACGCCGACATAAGCCAGCCGGGGCTGAAGGCTTGGGAGCGAGATAGCAGAGTGGGCGACGAGGGGGGCCAAGGACCGACTTAGAGCAGGCGCAGCGATGAGCTGCAAGAAGTCGCAGGCCAAAGGGCCGCAAAAGCTGGCGGAGCCGAGTGGCGCGCCGAAAGCGGCGGCGGCCAAGCAGGCAGCCCCAGAGGGAGCAGCCAGCGCAGGCCCCCAAGCAAGGAGGGGCGGGCCTGGAGAGGGCAGGCCGAAATCGGCCAGCAGCAGGGCAACGGGGCGGGCGTGGCGTAGGGTGTTCCGAGAGCGCCTGCGGGTTGCCCCGGCCAGGGGTTGGGCAGAGCGGCGGGCAGGGGGACAAAGCGAGGGGGAGGGGCCCGGAGGAAGCGCTGGCTAAGCGGGCCTGGGAGGGGTTCAACCGACCAAAGCCAGCGCGGGGTGGCCCGTGGCGTGGAGCGGGGAGCTGTGCGTCACAGCAGCCCAATCGAGAGGGGACGTGACGGGCGATGGCCGCCGCGGGTGCCATCGTGGATGCGTGTGAGGTTGAGCCCAGGCGCGGGCTGGCGCCAGAGCAGCGGGGGGGCCCCACTGAGTCAGGAGCAGCGCGCGCAGAAACATGTCGCGGTCAGCGGACGTGGGCGTCACCTATCACCGACGTCGGCGCGGGTACTGCGGGTAAGACGGCCTGGACACCAGCCGCTACCTCGTGACTGGGCCATCGATAGAGCCGACGTCCTCCTCGCGAGGGCCCAGGGGAGGGGGAGCGTCGGCGAGGGCGGAGACGCTCAGGCGGTCGAAGACCTCCTCAAGCCTCGCGGCTGAGTAGACGG
>CAUYUJ010014498.1:125000-142500 GCA_963575745.1 Prorocentrum cordatum
CAGTATCCGGATGTTCCGCGCTCAAAGTCCGGCCACGTGCGTTTACACCCTCCTGGCACCACTCGCGGCTGAGCAGGCACGCGGAGGCGGCGGCCGACCCTGCCCCCCCGAGATCGGACGCTGCGAACAGAAGCACCGTCGGGAAGCCTCACGAATAGATAGGACGCTGCTTTTCTTCAAAACGTGGCTTGGCGTTCGCGCCGCGCGCATTTGTTTTGGTTGCAGACAGAAATGAATAGATAAGACGCTGAAGTAAGGACCACGTCGGGCTCAGGAGGGGCTCTGGTTTTCAAGCCCCTTCTTTGGATCTGGGTCGGGGGACGCTCGCCGATGCCAGGAAAGCCCTTTCGTTCCTTATACATCGGGGGTGGACAGACCTCCTACCTTAACACGTCGATTAGCGAATTGGCCGTGTTCGGTTCGCGGGAGGGCGTCGCGGCCGTCATTTGTGCGGGTCCAGGTCCGTCGGTTTCGGCCCTAGGCCGTTTTCACTACAGGGAGGTTTACTAAAGGGAGGTTTGTTTCCGCCGAATGCAGCGTTCCGTATGGTAGCACAATGACTGCAGAGCCAATCTCTCTGCGGCGTCCCCGGGGCTGAACCAATCTGTGAGGGCCCCAGGGCCCCAAATATTTGGCGAGAACGCCCATTATGAAGAAGTGGCGACGCACGGATTTCAGGGTCCCTGATACCCACCAATCTGATTATGTCAATCCGCAGCCCCAGAGGTCCCGACCCATTTCCAGGAGTAGTTCTTGGTCGCAGATCCATGTTTTCTCACCCCATGGCCCAGAAACGGCCCCCGAGGGCCGACAGCGAGGAACAGCGCCGGGATTGAAAAAGTCATGTCCTTTGAAATTGGCGAGGCCCGGTGTGAAAAAGTTGCGACGCCCAGATCTCAGGGTCGTCAGTCACCTCCGACAGAGATCTGCCGCCGAAGCGACGGCGGCGGCGCGCGCCAGGACGGCGGAGATAGGGCCGGGGACGCGGACGAGGAGGGCGAGGAGATCGGGTATCGTGAAGGGCCGATCGAGCCATCCCGCCTGGCACCCCCGCCACGCTGCCCAAAAAATCTGAAGGGTTGTGCTTGCTCGGCTGCGGCGTTTCCTCGTCCTCCTCCTCCTCCTCCTCCTCTTCCTCCTCCTCCTCCTCCTCCTCCTCATCCTCCTCCTCACCCTCCTCCTCACCCTCCTCCTCCTTATCCTCCTCCATCCGGATGCCTCCCCCTCCTCTTCCTCGCCCTTCCCATCATCCTTCCGCCCCTCCTTCCTCTTTCTCCTCCTCCTTCTCCTCCTCCTGCTCCTCCTCCGTAGAGCAATTTTGGCTCAAGACTATGGGTTTCCTGGCGGACCAAGTGGGCTACCGCTAGTCCGCGGCTGGCAAGTCTCTTGAGACTGGCACCCTGTTTCGTCTCCTTCACGGGTGGATCTGGGCGCCACCAACCAGTCGTTTCGCTTCAGACGTCCCCGCATGTCGAGTCCCAATGGCTCGTTCCCTGCCAAGAGATCGGTTTCTTCCGCAGGTGTTGGCTGCAAAACGGGCAAGGACGCCAAGGGACTAGTCCGCAAACGTGCTCCTGCTGCTGGTGTTGGTGCTAGGCGGTCTGATGCGAGTGATGAAGATCAAGTGCTGGTGCTGATCCAAGGCGACGGCGCCGATCGAGCCGAGCTTCGCAAAGCACTTCGCGGACTGCGCGCGCAAGTGCTTTGCGAAGCTCGGCTCGTTGACAGGGCCATCCTTGACATGGTTAAACCCATGTTGGACGAGATGCGGAGGGAGTTCCTCCAGAGATGTGACGAAATGCGGACGGCGTTTGACGAGCACTACTCCAAGGTCGACGAGCACGACCGCAAGCTCATGAGATGGCCGACCAGATCAAGCTGTTGCAGGGGTCTCTGGCGATTGCTGAAAAGAAGCCGAACGCGCCAATCAAGCTCGACTCGGGCTTTGAGAGGGACGTCGACACTACGATCATCAAGGGCAACCCGGGCAAGCTGGTGGCGAAGGTTGTGGTGGTCGAGGCTACCACCCCTTGGCTCGAGAAGGCTGGCTTCATCGACGAATGGTGGAGCATCGAGTCCCGCGACCCCCTGTCTCGCTTCATCACGATCAAGGTCAATGGTGGTGTGGGCCTTGCATCGCGCAGGGTCGCCAAGGCTCTTTCGCTACTGCGCGGGGAGCATGGATGGCGACAATTTGATGCTTCATCGCATGGCACAGGTGGTCCTACCAAATTACACACCGGCGCTGCCCAAAATCGAAAAGGCAGATCAAGATGGAAATGTTGGGCCGAAAGGTACTCGAGAAGATCAGTGAGCAGCACCGCCTGTTTTCCCGGAAAGGGCGCCGGCCCAGGGTTCTCTTTTAGTTGGTAGACCTGTCCCCAGTGCCTCAACTGAGGCGGGCCAGCGGATTCTTCCCCTGACAAATATCGAGGTCGAGGTGGGCCGGCGGATTAAAATTTGAGGATGTCTCAGGCGAAACGCTTGTTTTTGAAAACCCGATCGATAAATCACACGGTGCGGGCCACTTTTTCGTGTGCTGAGGATGTCTCGAGCGAAACGCTTGCTCCACAGAGTTATCGAAGATGTCTCGAGCGAATCGTTTGTTTTGTAGAACTTACGGGATCTGGGCGCCCCAGAGATCTGGGCGCACGACCACACCCCAGCACTATCCCACCCCAGCACGACCCCACCCCAGCAAGACCATCACCCAGCACGACCACCCTCCAGCACGACCTCACCACAGCACGACCAAACCCCAGCACGACAACGCCCCAGCACGACCACGCCCCAGCACGACCACGACCCAGCACGACCACCCCCCAGCACGACGACCCCCCCAGCACGACCACCCCCCAGCACGACCACCCCCCAGCACGACCACCCCCCAGCACGACCACTCCCCAGCACGACCACACCGCCTTGGTTGAGTGGTTGCCTTTCGTCCTGTAATGTTTCGTGGGGTGTCTCGTGGACTGTTTCGTGGGGTGTCTCCTGGAATGGTTCCAGGAAAACGTTGAAAACGGTCGCCCGTGTCTCGTGGAATGTTTCGCGGGGTGTCTCGTGGAAGTGCCCGTCGCCCAATACGGTGTCGTGAAAACGTTTCCATGCATGCGGTTCTATATCCCTTTCCGGGTTCGTGGGTCCGTCATGTTTCGACCGCGCGGGGGGGGATGTCGATCGGTTGAGACCCGCTGATCATATTGGACCCGCAGGAAGGCAGCCAAGCTTCGGTGGTCAACTGGAACCAGGCGACGCTCAACAAGCACGGCCTCGCGAAGGATGTCCTGAGGCTGAGCCGCAGTGGTGTTTCTAGCTGCGTTCGCTTGCGTTTTTTGGCGACCTCCACTCCCCCCTTCCTCCGAGATCGCGAGTCAGTCGAGGGGCTGCGTTTGAACTCGTGGAATTGCCGAGCTTTGCTGCTGCATGAGGGTGCTCATGCCAAGGCCAAGCTGTGATACCTGAGGCGCATGCGCCCAGGCTCCCCAGCCACGGTTCCCCAGGATGCCCATCAAGAGGCCCTCCAACTTCAGATTCTTCTTCGGAAGGCCATCCGTGGGTCTCTCGTCTCCTCGAGCTTCTGGGGGGGGGCGAGCTGAGCGCGTCCGTGGCGGGGTGGCCGCGATCGTTCTAGGCGTGCAAAATATTCGCCAGTCTACCCGGTCTCTTCCTCCTGGTGTGTAGACCTCCTCCTCCTCCGAATTTGTGCCTGGCCGCGTGTTGCGCGCTTGTTTCACGAATGAGAATACTGAGTTGATTCATTGGAATGTCCATGGCCATGAACTGACTCGCGAACAAATTCGGGACGCGCGCGGCGCGATTTCCCTGCGTAGATCCAGGCCCGAGGCCCCCCCGAACCCTGTCCTGTGATTGCGCGTGGTGATTTTAATTCTGCCGAAGAGGAAAATTGACACTAGCGCAGCCATCTGTTGCTCAGCGGATTGCCCGACCGCTGCATGCGCACGCGCCTCAGTGGACGCCCGCACTCGATTCGCGCGTTGAGATAACATGTTCGGCGGCCACTCACTGCGATGCTCGCGCCGATGCGGCCGCTGCCAATGGTCGGCGCCGGCGCTCGCGGCCTGGTCGGGTCCTCGCGCAGCTCGCGACGTTAGCCGGGGTTAAGGGGGACCCAGGGGAAGTCTCTCGGATGCGTGCCAGTGATCATGCTGATCAGGTTGTCGTCTTTCGTCAGCGCCGCCCCCCTGATGTCGCTCGCCGCCCTGCCCCGAAACACATTTGCAAGTCGGAGGAGCTCATTGCTTAGATTAGAACGGTTCTTGGAGGCTGAGAAGGAGGAGACGATGGGAATGCCCCCCCCCCTCGAAAATTGGAGCGCTGCAAATGCCTGCTGGTCGGGGCCAGTAAGGGGAGCTCGAGACTTGCTTCTTTTCCGACGGCCAGATGGCTCGCGCAACTTGCCCCTGGTGGCCAGAGCCATCTCGCGAGCGAGATGGCGTCGAGATGCGCAGGCCGCTTCTCACCTGCGCGAGTCTCACCCTGCCGCTGCTGACATCCTCGAGGCAAGTGGCCCGAAGGTGGGGCTAGTGCACGCGGTGCCCCTTCAGCAGTGGCGCAATTCGCAGCAGCCCAACGCGCTTGAACGGGACAAAGCCGAGATACGCGCCCGCATGCGTGATCAGGTAGGTGGGGGAGGTGGGCGAGGCAAGCTTCGTGATCGCATTCTGGCTTTTGAGCATCGTGCTCGGCTTCGGGACCCATTCTCTCCCCGGCTGGTTCTTGGGGGTGTCCTTGTGGATGGCTCGCCCGCTTCTGGGCCCGATGGGACATGCAACGAGTTACGTCGGCACTGGAAGGAGGCATTCGCAAGGGAGGAGTGGAATAGGAACGCTGCTGAAGCTCATGCGTCGAGATTTGCCTCGCCTGTCGATGTCACCGGCTGCCCGCCGTCGCACCTCTGCACTTTCAAGCAGATCGTCCAGAGCGCAGTCGAATCTGCGCCTGGATGCGACAGACTATGCTACGCCGCGCGGTCTGCCAATCCCTTTGGAGTGGAGCTCCTCCGCGACGCGATGCCGGGCGTGTTCCAAGGTATCGCGCCTTTCGCCTGCGAGGGCCTCACACTGCAAGACTACTTACCGAAAGGGGGGCAGAAGGGGATGCACCGACTGGGGAGCGCGATCGGGATGCCAGCTCGGCCAGGGCCCTGGGCTTGCGCAACGCGAGCTCCAAGGTGATCGCTGCTGCGGTGAACAGATCGATCCAGGAAACACTGGCGGAGTTGGTTCCGCCGTCTCAGCGGGGGTCTGTTTATGCAGGCCGTAACTTCGCCATGAATATTGCAGAGCTGGACGCAGTGGCCACAGCGTACTCGAGCAGGCCTGAATATGATCATGATTGCCCGATTCTCTTTGCTCTCGACTATGGCGCCTCTCTTCCTTGTCTGCCGCAGCAATACCTCATGCTCGCGCTGCGCAGAATGGGTTGCCCGCGCGCACTGCTATCTTTCATCGAGCTGCTTTGCTCGCCCATTGAGGGGGCATGTCCAAGCAGAGGCTCACTTTTACACGCATATTGGATCCGCTCGGGGACTGTTCAGGGCGATGCTCTGTCAGGTTCGCTCTTCGCCGCTGCTCTCGCGCCCTGCCTGCAGGACTTGTTCGCAAGTATCGAAGCCCGTAAGAAAGGTATTCGCCGCGCGCGCGGATGACATTGGTGGCGTTCAAGAGCAGTTGACGAGTTCGAGGACCCTGGCCCGCATCATGAAGTCAAACGAGTTGTTTGTGCACCTTCGGATTAAACCTACCACGTGCTGCTTGGCACCGGTTGCTGCGAAGCTCTGTGAAGGCACGAGGAAGAGGGCTCGTGATTGTCTTAGCATGCGTGCGCCGCAGTGGAAGGGATTTAAGGGCGATGGGGAATTATTCTACTTGCGGGCGTGGGTGGGGCCAGAGGCTACGGCAGTGGATTCTTGGGCAGCGTCATGCGCCAAATGCCAAGAGCGCTCGAGAGCGACAGGTCGCGATGTGCAAGCCACTTCGCTATCGAGCATGTTGTGCCGCACGAGATGCCTTCCTGTCCTCAGCTCTGTCACGCAGTATGCGCCGCCGCCCAGGCACGCGATCTACGTGGAGTTCGGAGCGCTGGCCTCTGCTTTTCGCGCGCCCCTGGGCACGTCCAGTGCCAAAGCATGGCTTGCAGTTCGTAAATGGGGAGGCTTGGAAGTGTCACCGCTGTCGCTCCTACGTATCTCTGCTGCTGCGAGGATGGCTGTGGACATTGTGTCTGGGTTTAAAGACAATCGTGATTTCTGCCGCCTTACTGTACCTCCGCAGGGGAGAAGATATCCGAACTACTGGTCCTCATTCATATGCATACGCTGCATATATGATGCGGGCATTGGAGGGAGGAGAGGGTGGGCTTCACTGTGCCGCTGCTGTCGCTGCTGCTACTGCCAGGACCCAGATCCCGCGTCAAAAAGCACAGAACGCAGTCCTCTCAGCATGCTCAGAGTTGTGGCCGAAAGAATGTCTTGAGGCAGTAATTAGAGGCAGCCTATTGAAGTGGTGGCCTGATCGTGGCGAAGAGATCGCCGCCATGAATTTCGATGGCTATCAAACAAGTCTTGCGGCAAGTACCTCCGTTTTGGTCTTGGGCGTGGCTAAGGACAACCGCGGGGGGATGGTTAACTTCGTATCGTATACCGAGTGACCGGATAGGGGCGTGTGCATTTTCGGTTGTGCAAGCTGTATAGATCGCCGGCTGCACTACGCCACGTGTCCTACGCTCGCCTTGTCTGTCTCGCTCGTGCTCAGATGTCGGAGTCTCGCGTCGGACCCAATGGTTGGTTGGGGGTTTACGCACTGCACCGTCCAGGTTCTAGAAGAGAGAGAGAGAGAGAGAGAGGGAGAGAGAGAGAGAGAAAACAACACACATATATATGTGTATACATGAATATATATATATATATATATATATATATATATATATATATATACAGCCACGCACGTTTGTCACACGGTTTGGCACGTCCCCCCAGAGAAGACACATATCCCAGCCACTAACGAGATGGCGGCTAGGGCTGCTCCCAGAGACCTCAGGCTGAATCGGCCTGAGGCTGGGGCCGAAGAGGGCTAGGTCGGATCTGCTCCCCTCTTCTTTCCTCCTCCTCCTTCTTTCTTAGGACCCCTTTCCCTCCCTCCCTCCTCCCCTCCTCCTCCCCTCCTCCTCCTCTCCTCCTCCTCCTCCTCCTCCTCCTCCTCCTCCTCCCTTCCCTCAATATGGTCATCCTCCTCCTCCTCGGCCTCCTCCGCCTCCTCTTCCTCTTTTTCCTCCGTGGGCACCTTTTTGGTGGCCATGGGGCAACCAAAATTGGACCCATGCCATGGGGCAACCAAAATTGGACCCATGCTGGAGAGCTTGACCCCTTGGAAATTCGTGATCCTTGGGGCCGCGGATTGGAAAATCACATCGTGGCATGTTTGGCAACGTCGGGGAGGGCAACGGCGTTGACGCGCGTTCTTCTCGTCGTCCTGTCCTAGAGGATAGAACGGAAATTCGGGATCCCTGGGGCCGCGGATTCAAAGATCACATCGTGGCATATTTGGTAGCGTCGGGGAGGGCGAGGGCGTTGACGCGCATTCGTCTCGTCTTCCTGCCAAGGCGTATGCTCTTTGACATTATGCTCATTCGTTCGCCCCAGAGCCCCCTGGGTACCTCTGGGCGCCCCCGGGAAGCCCCAGCTCAGACCCCCCGACGTCGTGATTTTTCACAAGGCGGACCCCCGGAGGTCCCGATGTCTTCCCCGGGACCTGTCTTTCCATCCTGAGCCGTCGTTCGGCGCCCCCGAGGCCGAGCGTCGCCAGACACCTCCCGTTATGTTTGTGTGTCCAAGGCGCGAGGGAGTTTGGATCAAACGGAATGGGATGCTCCTGGCGTCGTTCGAACGTGTGCATTGTTCACTGGCGAGGACCATCGAGGAGCATCTTGGAACATCGCGCTCAACAGTGCACGCCCGAAGCAGAGAAATGCACGGAGAATGGGCGTCCGAGCGATGGCAATGGTGTGGCGGCGCTCACAGGGGAATGGCGCGAGGGGGACGGCCTTTTGAGAAGGCGGCGGCGGGGCGTCTTAGAGTTGGGACCCCCCAAACGAGGTGGTGAGATATCAGGTGGTGACTTGGAATCCCCAGGGGTCACAGCCGGGTTTTGTGACTCCTGGACCCACCAGCCTTCGGGACATCTTTGAAAAACCACACGAGTCCCCAAACCGGGTGCTGTCACCAAATCGCTCAAGACTCACCGCCGGGTGTGGTCACCACCACCACGTTTGAGGACTACCAATTGAGGGAAAGGGCCTCCTCAGAATGGCGCGGATGCGTCTGAGAAGACTTCTGAGAAGCCGGCTGGGGGCCTCAAGAAGCCCTTTGCCTTTTCAGAAACCGACGCCTTCTTAGGAGGCCCCCCCTCCCTCGCGCCACCCCCTTGCGCGCGCCGGCGCTGTTGCTCATCTGCGCGAGGGGGTCGTGGTCGAGGGATTGGATTGCGAGGGGCGTCTTCAGGGGCAGCATGAGGGGGAAAGGCCCAGGAGGAGATGCGTCGACCCCCAATCGCCCATTCATCGCCGATAGGGGAATGATAGCCAACACCGCCCATGGTTGTGCGGATTTTCTATCGGAGGCATATGGCCAATCGATCGGCGATGTATCGCCGATAATCTTTCTCGATGTTTCCCCCGTCGAGCTGGGTCCCCCCTCATAGTAGCCACGGGATAAAACAGGGAGGACCAATCTCCCCTCCATCCTGTCTCAGGTCGGAAGGAGGGACAGCGGTTCCGGCGGCGAAGGATTCATTATTTTCTCCCCCCCCTCGGTGTGTGACCCCCAGCGGGCGTTTTAGTTGTTATGTTGCCTGCTATGATTCGCGTGCTGTCGGGACGCGGCTCCGGCGAGCTTGGGTTGTTCAAACATGTCTGAAGGCTCGCCCCACAGGCTGTTTGTTTTATCATTCTTGGACTCCTGTTAACGTTTCCCCTCACGTCTGCTCGCTGCCCGGAGGGTTCGGAGTGGCAGCCCCACTTCCCCGCCCTTGCGCGACGCCGTCGCCAGGCCTGCTCAGGCGCCAGCTACGAAAGTCGTCGTCGTCGTCGTCGATGTCGTTGTTTACATCATCGTCGTCGTCAGTATCGTCTTCATCGTCGTCGTCGCCCTACCAGTGCCGCGCGAAGTTCTTCGGATCGGAACTGCACCCAACTCCCTGGCGCGCGGAACAGGTCAGGGGCGGCGCCAGAGGCGCCGCCAAGGTGGGTCCAGCGCCGATCCGAGAAATCCGCGCGGACCTCCGGAAAATTTCAGTTCACGCCGATTTCCTTGTTCGAAGAGTAGGACGACGAGGGGGACGACGAAGACGGAGACGACGACGAGGTCGAGGAGGACATCCCTCCTCGTCCCGTGCCCTCCGCCCTCCTGCAGGCCAGCCGCACTGGACATACTGGGACCCGCACATCCGGCACGCAATAGTTTCGGGCGGAGTCCCCGGAAGTCCCGTCTAGTTTTTTCAGGGCCAGGTTCTTCAGACCGTCACGACGCCGGATCCAGTTGTGGTGACGAGGAGTTCTGCAAGCGCCCAGAAGCCTTCAGAAGCGAAGGCATCCAGCGGACAGAACAGCTTTGCCCAGAAACCCGATAGCCTGATGTCTCTTCAACGCGGGGTCCGCGGAAGCCCTAGCCTGTTTCTCCTAGGCCAGTTTTTCATCCCAGGTCGTTTTTTGGGCGGCCTTGGGGCCCTGTGAGGGCCCCCAAAGGTCTACACTCGGGAGAGAAATCCGTATCGTGCTTTGTCCAGTGCGCTGGAGGTCTGGGAATTCGGCCGAGGCCGCGAGGGCCTCCAGAAGCCTTTCAGAGACGGCAGCGCCGAGCGGCCGTGAGCAACCGTGCAACGCCGCGCGCGTCGCCGCGAATCCATGGCCCCATTTGCGAACGGGGGGGCCGGCGGCTCTGATCTTGAGCAGCCTGAAGGTGGGCGAGTTGCGGCAGAGGCGATTCGTCGTCGTCGTCGTCGACGTCGTCGTCGACGTCGTTGTCGTCGTCGCGTCGTCGTCGTCGACGTCGTCGTCGCCGCCGTCGTCGTCGTCTCGTCGCCGTCGTCGCCGCCGTCGTCGTCGTCTTCGTCGTCGCCGTCAACGTCTTGTCGTTGCCGTCGTCCGTCGTTTCTCGTCGTCGCCGTCGTCGTGGACGGGTCGATTGTCGTCATTGCCGTCGTCGTCGACGCAGTCGGGTCGATCTCGTCGCCGCCCCTGCCGTCGTCTGCTCCTGGAGCAACACCAGGGCTCCAACGCATTGACAAAACAAGACGAGGTCTTTACTCGCCGTTTTCGGCCTCTGGGGGCCCTCGGTTGGCCGTCAGGACCCGTCAAAAGACCGCCGGGGATGAAATGCCAGCCCCAGATCCAGTAGGGACACCAG
This sequence comes from Prorocentrum cordatum, assembly GCA_963575745.1. Lineage (NCBI taxonomy): Eukaryota > Dinophyceae > Prorocentrales > Prorocentraceae > Prorocentrum > Prorocentrum cordatum. The sequence continues at coordinate 135,424 of CAUYUJ010014498.1, forward strand.
ATAAGACATTGGTTTGCCAACGGGTGCCCTACGATAATATCTTATCCCCATGTGGGGCGTTCCAAAAATGGCCTTGCCTTCGAGAATCGAAGGACTTGTCATCTCTTCCGCCGCGGAAGGCGGCGGAAGGTCGGCGGAAGTAACACGTGGCCGCCTCCGCCACCGGAAGCCGGCGGAAGGGCGGCGGAAGTAAAAAATGCGCCCCCAGGAGATGAAAACATGTTTGGGTTCAGGGCTTCTGGAATCGGCCATATGAAGACGCCGCAGAGCCTTGGAGCACAGTGCGAAGCGCAGAGTCGACGAAGGATGTGCCCTAACCTGCGCGTTTCGCCCTTGTTGGGTCTTCTCGTCGCCACGGCTGGATCTGCCTCGAGCAACGGGTCAGGATGGACCCTGGAGGGGTGGGGTCCGATTTTGGACAGATTTGGATCAGGGAAGGGGGCGGGCAGTGCTGATTTCAGGTTCGAGGCTCGAGATTCTCGGACGCGTCAGTCGGTTCTCGTTGAGCTCCCAGCCCCGGGATGCTCTCCAGCAGCTACGCATCGCCAGGCGGCAGGTGCGTTCTGGGATGGATGGGTCGTCCCAAACGCCCGCCGGGAAGCCGAGTTATGCCCCGAAAGCAAGGAGGGATAGACTCGGGGGTGAATAGCTCACCCCGCCCAGAAGTGTGCGGATTTGCGATCGGGGGCCGATCGCCGATGTATCGGCGATGTATCAGCGATTCCGGCTCGATGTTTCCAGTCCTGAGCCGGTCCCCCCTAACGTTTCCCGTCAGGTCGTCAAGCCTTTCCTGAAATGAGGCCAGCGCTGCAGCGGGAACACCAGGTTTCGTGAAAGGTTGAGAGCGCACTGATTGTGCAATTACCATATATCGAAAAGCAACTCTGGCCCAGCCTTCGTGCAACAGTAACATATGTGACATATCTTATCAAGCCAGGACGACACCAGAGGAAAGGACAATAGGCTTCAGATCAAGCTAGGTAGGATCGCACCACAGTTGACATCCAAGCCCTCCACCCATCCCTTCCCACTGCGCCGAGTTGTTCTCCATCCGCCGACGCGTGAAATAGCGGATGTGGCACTCCAGAAAGGAACCGTCGTGGTATGTTCAATCCGAAATGGGGGATTGCGTACATTGAAAGAGAGGTTGGCGGATGAGCGGGAGGAAAAAGAGGAGGAAGGAGGAGGACGTGGACGAACAGCAGCAGCAGGAGATGGAGTTGGAATAGAACCCGAAGCAGCAGCAGGAGCAGCAGGGAGGCAGGAGGAGCAGCAGCGGCTGCAGAAGGCTGCGGGAGGGGGTGTGGGGGTGGGGGGACAGAGAGACTAGCATGAGCGAGGAGGAGGACCGCTCCTCAGCAATTAGGGAGGAGACGGATCTAGAAGAGGATGAGGGGGGGAGGAGGAGCAGGAGGAGGCGGAGGAGGAGGAGGAGGAGGAGGAGGAGGAGGAGGAGGAGGAGGAGGAGGGGGAGGAGGAGGAGGAGGTGGAGGAGGAGGAGGAGGAGGAGGAGGAGGAGGAGGAGGAGGGTGGATGGGACAACTTCAAAGGAAGCCCACGGCGCCGTCCTGCAAGCAGGACGACACCGCGGGCCACCAGAAGTTCGTGCGTTGGATTCGCCGCCGCCGCACGCGGCGGCGCTCCGCTCGGGAGATGAGGCGACGAGGAGCCCCCGGACCGAAGCCCAGACAGGCTTGCGCCCCGACCGCGCCCCTCCAACGGAGGAGCGAGGCCAGGCGGAGTCCACCCTCGCGGGTACACAAACGGGCACCCCAAGCAGCCGCCAGCGGCCGCCCCCACACCCCAACGGGGATGCGGGTTCGCACACCAGTGCGAACCCGATCCTAGGCGGCGGCCCCCCCAAACCCACGCCAGGGAGCGCCGCACCAGAATCTCGAGGCGGACCCAGCAGGTCGCGCGTGCCACCGTCGCCGCAGCTCACTTGCGCCTGGTCTTCAGCCGGAGCGTGGCGACGAGGCCGTCCCTGTGCGCGCGCTTGAGCTCAGGATCTGCGCCTGGTGCTCCGCCTCGCGCTCCTGGACCCCAACCTCGATCGGCTTGCCCCCCGACTGCTCCGTGCCCACCGTCTGGAAGATGACGCTGGAGGACCAGAAGCCGTCGGCGCCCACCCGTAACCCTCCGCTCGTCGAACGGGTCGGAGAGGCCGTCGCCGCGGGCCAACGCGGCGATGGTGGCGGCGCCGATGTCGAGGGAGATCTGCTCGTCCGCCTCGCACGCCTCCGGAGGGGCGTCTGCATCGCGAGGCTTTGCCAGAAGAACTCGAGGAGCACCACCTGAGTGCCGAGCAGCATCGTGATGCTCGCAGCCGCAAAGCTAGGCACCGGCGCCACGGTGCACTGGACGACCGCCACCACCATGGACGTCGTGGTCGTCGGAGGCTCCAGCATCAACCTCAGCCTGAGGTGCGAGCGCACCGTGACGGGGAAGAGCCGGACCTCCAGCGCCTCCACAACCACGAACGGGAGGACCCTTCCGCATGACGAACGGCGACGAGAGGCGCGCCGCGAACCAGCCGGGCACCAGCGCCGCGGTGTTCAGGACGACCGTCATCACCTTCATCGCGAGCTTCTTCGGAAGCTCCCCTGAGCTCCCCGACGGGGGAGGCTCCATCCTGACGAGGATCGCTCGCCGGAGCGGCACCGCCACGACGGGCAGCGCGAGCGGCATCCCCTGGAACCTGCCATTCGTCGTCCGGAGGGGCGGCAGCCGCCGCGGGAGGGGTGGCGGAGGGGCGGCCCGCTCATCCCGCCTCCGCCGTCCACCACCGCGGGCCCCCAGCGAGCGGCCACCGCACCGCGACCACCACGGCGAGGCGGGCCGCTGGGCGAGGTCGAAACGCCTCCCCGCGGGCTCGGAGCGCCCTGGCTGGCGGCGGTGGGGCAGGGCCTGCCGCCTGCGCGCACTGGCCTGCCTCGCAGGGCGCTGCCGAGCCTCGGTGCCCGAGCCCCCGCCACTGCGCTGGAGGCGGTTGAGGCTGGCCCTGCCCATGCGGCGGCTGGCACGCGCTGGGGACCCCTGCAGTGCCCCGCCGCGTTGCGGCGCCGGACCGTGACCTAGTCTTCCCTCGCGTTGGTCAGCATCGCCTTGACCACCGGCGCCATGAGGGCCAAGCGCTCGGTGACCTCCGCCTCCAGGGACGGCGCGGCCGGCTCCGTGGCCGCAGGCGGGGCGTGCACCCAGAGCGAGGTCTGCGCACCCGGGTGGGCCTTTGGAGGCGGCGAGGGCGCCTTCTCCGTCGGCAACACAGTTGCGATCTGCTCCACGGACAGGAGCCTCATCGCTCGCACCGCCGACTGCAGGTTCCGAAGCTCGACCTCGAGCTCCTCCACACGTCGCAGGGCGGCCTGCAACCGCCCCGCGTCGGTATGCTGGGCCGCCAGCTGGCGCGCCCGCCGCAGCGCCATCGAGGCAGCAGAAGCGCCTGGCGTCCCAGCGGCAGCACCCTGCGGCTGCTGGGCGACTCCAAAAGCCACCGTGCAGCCCGCCGCAGCTACCATCCCACAGGTACCTCCTCAGGCCAGCCGCCTCCGGGCCGCGGGCGCCGCGCGACCGGCCATGGGCGAGAAGCTGCGAGAGACACGGGGAGCCGGCTAGAGCCAAAATGGCTCCGGAGGAGGAGAAGGAGGAGGAGGAGGAGGGCGATCAGCTCGAGGAAGGAGGGAGGAGCAGGAGGAGGAGGGGGAGGAAGGAGCATGATGAGAGCTGCCCGTTCACTCCGTCCCCGGGGGGCGGCGGGGTCCCAAGCCGCTTGCAGATGACCCGCGCACATGCGCTTGCGCGCGTGCGCGCGCGCGCCCGATGCGTGGCCTGTCCAAGCGTCATGGAGCGACGCTGCGGAGACGCAAGTGCGAGCGCTGAGGGAGGGAGGTGGATAACCCCCAGACATGCGACGATGCCATTTGTTCCATGCGCGTCCCAAGAGGTCCCGACCCTTCCTGCCAGGGCTTGTTTTTGTTGCTTCCTGGATCCATATTCGATAGCCCCATGGGCCCGATGTCTGGCCAAGGGAGCCCAAACCGAGGAAGAGCGCCATGATGGGAGGAGTCATATCGTCGGAGACTTCGGTGCTCTTGCTTGATCCTCCGCCTCCCCCTCCTCGATCCTCCTCCTCCTTCTCCTCCTCCTCCTCCTCCTCCTCTTCTTCCTCTTCTTCCTCCTCCTCTATCCTCCTTATCAGTCATCCTGAATATTCCTTTCGATCCGCCTCCTCGATCAGATTATTATTCCTCCTCATTGATATGCCCTTGGGTCGTGCTCATCATCCTTTGCATCCTCGTCATCACCTCCTGCTCCTCCTCATCAGCATCTTCTTCTGCATCGGCATTATCGTCGTCGTCATCAGCATGATCAACATCACCATCATCATAAGAGTCATTATCATCATCATCAGCAGCACCATCATCATCTGCCATAGACAGCAGCATCTGCATCACCATCAACATCACCATCAGCATCCTCATCAGCAGCAGCAGCAGTATCGTCACCCTCATCATCATCATCATCATCATCATCATCATCATCATCATCATCATCATCATCATCATCATCATTATAATATTCATCGTCAGCATCAGCATCATCACCATCATCCTAAACATCATCATCACCATCATCATCAGCATCACCGTCATCAGTCTCATCATCATCATCATCATCATCATCATCATCATCATCATCATCATCATCATCATCATCATCATCATCATCATCATCATTATCACCATCATCATCATGATCGTCATTGACATTGTCCTCGTCCTCGTTCTCGTCATAGTCGCCGTCATCATCGTCATCATAAGCAGTAGCAGCATCAGCAGCATCATCCATCATCCTCAGTATCATCATTATTATCAGCGTGCTCATCGATATCCTCCTCGGTCCTCCTCTTCCTCATCGATCGTCTCCTCAATCCTCCACCTCCTCCTGAAGCTCCTCTTCGTATCCTCCTCGATCACCTCTTCCTCCTCCTCCTCCTCCTCCTCCTCCTCCTCTTCATCCTCCTCCTATTCCTCCTCCTCCACCTCCTGCTCCTCCTCCTGGTCCTCCTGCTCCTCCTCCTCCTCCTCTCCGTCCTCCTCCTCCTCCTCCTCATCCTCCCCCTCCTATTCCTCCTCCTCCTTGATCTGGGCCCCCATCACTACCGCCTCTGGGGAGGTGCCGCGACGCTGGCCTGGAGCACGGGGGCGCCAAGGGCGCCGTCATCGACCGCTTACTGCGCTGGGAGCTGCAAAGCGCCAGGCAGAAGGCGGGCCCCGCTCCAAGGCACTTTTCCGCCGGTATCTCGAGGAAGAGGCGGCAGTAACATTGACGTTCTGAGCTGCGCGAGGGTTTCTTGGATCGGCGCTGGACCCCCCTGGCGCGCGGAGAGGGGGGTCCCAGCGCAGGTCCGAGAAATCCGCGCGGACCCTCGAAAGTAATGTCCATGCCGCATGTTCTTCCTCTAGCTCAAGGGTTTTCCAACCCCGGGATTCGTTCTCGGACGCTGCTTCTGGAGGTTGATGGTCGTCTTGGGGCGCAGTCGCGGCCACGGCTTGATGTTCGCCTTGAACTTCTTGTTGGAACGCACCCTGGGATACGTCCAGAGGTCGAGCTTTGGCGGGCTTGCTGGCAGAACCCGCCCCCCCCCCGTGTGTCTGCTTCTTTCAGGTGGCACGGAAACGAAGAAGATGATCACCCCGATAGTGAGGAGCTTCTACTAAGGATGTCTCTACCAAGGAGTCCCTAGAAAAGGATCCTTTTAGGAAGGAATCCTGTGTCATGGCACGTGTTGTCAGGATCCCCTCAGCAAGGATCTTTGAAGTAGCCAGTCTGCAGTAATGACCCGTTCAGTAAGGAGTTCTGCGTAAGCATGCCTGTAATACGTCTTCCTTGTCAAGGATGGCTGGAGAGTTCATTTCCTAGTCAGGATGCCTTTAAAGAGTGATCCTGAATAAGGAGTCCTTGGTATTGCTGTCTGTACTAGTTACTTGGTAGTGGACTGTTCGTGTGGATTCCCCCGGGTAACATGTCGAGTAAGGACGCCGTTGATAAGGAGCTTCTATCCCGTGTGCCTGTATCACGGAGTCCTTCGGGAGGGCCCGCTTAATAGAGAACCTTTGGTAAGGATTCCCTTAGTAAGGGCCCCTGTAGAAAACAGTCCTTAGTGAGAACCCCGTCAGTAGGGAGTCTTTGGTGCGGCTGCATTTGTTACGGAGCTCTTGTCTCTTGTCCAGGATGCACGTACTACGGATGTCTTCACGCGAACGCCTTAATCGTTGGATCTTGAAAACCGTTTAGCAAGGTGTCCTTAGGTCTGCGTTCTTTGTATTGGATTCCTGCAAAGAGGTACGCTTGGTGAGGAAACGTGCAGCATGGAGTCCACATTCTGGTTCCCTTGAGTACGTACGCCTTAGTGAGGATGCCCTTGGTATGGAGCCCTTACAGACAGTCAGGCAAGTTGGTACGATTTGAGCATCCGACCCGAAATCTAAAATCACACGAGATTGTCAGACTGTCGGTCCAGCCAGTCCAGGGGCCGTCGGCCCAGCCAGCCTGTGGAAAGAGGGCGCACGGCAGGTCGCGGGCGATGGGCGCAGCATCGGGCGCCCGAAACGAGCGCAGGGGCCGCCAAAGACACTGAAGTGGATCCATACTCGGGAGCATCAGCGTCGCCTCGGGCGCCGAGTCCGGGCACGGATCCGCTACGGAGTCCATGCGGATCCGACGTTCAAGGGGAGCATCCGAGCGATTTGAGTGGTGAAAATGGGTGCGTTGGGAACGGATCCCGTCGGACCGCCGTACCCTTGCATGGATTGCATGGCGGCTTGTGCAAGGGCACGGCTGGGCACGGGGGAGGCGCGACATGGGGGGGGAAGGCGCCTTCTAGCATTTTGCGTCGCAGCTCCTCTTGGTTCCTCGCCCGCCGCGCGTTCTGATCATTGGACTTCGCCGGCGTCGTCGCCGTCGTCGGCGTCGCCCGCGCAGCCGCCGCCGCCGCCGCCGTCGCCGTCGCCGACGTCGTCGTCGTCGTCGTCGTCGTTGTCGCCTTCACCTTCGCCGCCCCCCTCGTTGTTGGTC
>CAUYUJ010014498.1:147500-252500 GCA_963575745.1 Prorocentrum cordatum
GCCAGCAGCCTGCCCGCCCCAGGCGGACCCCCGGCCCCAGACGCACCAGACGCGCGGGCAGAGCGCCCAGCGCCCGCGCAAAGGTCCGCCGCAGATCACAAAGCCACCAGCCCACCCAGCCTGAGCCGAGCCCACAGCCCCCTGCGCAGCACGCAGCAGGCCAAAGCAGGCAGCTCAAGCACGAACCCCCGGTAGGCGCTGCCCCTCCGCACGCCGTCCGGCACGTCACGGCAGCCAGCGACGACGCTGTCGACCCCTCTCCCGCCACCGCTTCCTCTGAACCATCCCCTGTCTTTCCAACCCCCCCTAGCAGCGATGCCCCTGACTGAGGCTCCACGTGCGAATAGCCACCGCCTGACAGCCCGGCGCCACAGGACGGTGGGCCCGCCCCATCTAGCCCCCGCGGCTCGTCTCACGCCAAAGCGGAACGTTGCGACAGCAGCCCTGAAGCTGGACGGGCTCTGCAGGCCGAATAGTCTATTAGTCGGACGGCGGACCCGCGCCCGCCGCGCTACACGAAGAACCAGCGCGCAAGATCCCTCGGACAGCGGAGCACACCAGCCTGGCCCACAGCCCGCGACACTGGCACGGAGGACCGAGTGCTCCCGACGGGCGCGAGGGGCTGGCCTACCAACCCAACCGTGCGCAGCGCACCTCGCACCTGCAGGCCGACTACACTCAGCAACCCAACCATTTTGACACGCTTTACTACAGGCCCTGCCAAGCCATTAAATGCCGTGGTGTTCGAAAAAACGCCCATCTCGAACTTGCGCCGTCTTCTGGGCGTTGTACTTGGGTGTTTTTTGTCGAAAACGCCGGTGGCACCGCAGTGGAATTATTCTGCTGAGAGGGCGGAGACCTGGCTCGAAGTCGTCAACAGGCTCAAAGGGAGTGTAGCACCATGCTAGTCATTGGCTGGAACGCCCTCTGCGACCATAGTGAAGGACGCCACGGGGCCACTTGCAACCCCGAGGGGAAGGAGTAGATCTGCCAAGACTTCGTGGGCCGGCTCATCGAGGAGGACTTCGACATCCGCAACTTCTGCTGGAGACGCGGCCTCCACATCGACTGGCACCAAGCCTGGGACAGGCAGATCCACAGAATAGAGTAGCTCCCCGGGAAAGACAAAGGCAAAGGGAAGGGGCCGGAGCCCACCGGGAAAGGCAAACGCCGCGCCGACCCGACTTGGCCCAGCAACGAACAATCCAGGCAGCGACGCCTTGGGAACTGCGCCCGCCAAACCTAACCACCTGGCCCCGCGCCCAGGCTCCGCCAGGGCTTCCGTGCCCTGATGGTTCCATCCTCCCCCCTCTGCTGCATCAGCCATACCAGCCCTGTACGGAGCCGCCGCTTCCTCGACACCCGGGGCCGTCGTCCGCGGCCCCCCGCCCCCCATGCAGCCCTTGGGCCACGCCCAAGGGCACTGCAGCACTTGTCCCCCCACGACACACCGCACCCTCTCGGGCCCCCCCCGCGGGGCCGTGCGCGTGCGCCATCACCATCTCGCTACTGTACCAGTTCGGTGCCTCCCCGCGCTTCCCACCCCCACCCTCCCGTGCCCCCCCGGGCTGGGCGGCGGCGCGGGCCCCTCGCTCCCGCCGGGGCTGTGCGTCCCTGCCTCGCCCGGGCCAGGTCCTACCCTCTCGCTTGGTTAGCCACGGCGGCCTTTCGGCCGCTCCCCGCGCCCCTTCGCCCCAGCCAGCGCCTCCCTGCCGCTCCTGTGCTTGCCAGCGGGCCAGGCGGCCAGCGGGCGGCTACGCCGCCCCCGCTGCCACGCTCCGTGGGCGGGGTCCCCCTCTCCCGCCCCGCCCCGCCCCCCTTGCCCCCGCCCAGGGGCCGCCTCCCGCCGCATCGGCCAGGCCGAGGAGCCGGCCAGGCTTGCTCTCCCCCTGGCCTCTCCCGCCGCTCGCATCTGTGGACGATCCCTGTCGTTGGCCTGCCTTAGGCCGCCACGATCGCTCGGGCGCCCGCCCTCCCTGCCCATCCCCCCCTTCGACCCGGGGCCCACCTGGGGCGGGTGCGTGCGGCTCACGCCCTCACGGGCCCCCCCCGTCGTCCTTGGGGTGCTGCCCTGCGCCAGTCGGCATATCCTGGTCTCCCCACCTGGGTAACCCTCCCCCACAAGAGTTGCACCTGTTCGGTGCCTTGCATTGGTCGGCCCCCCCGCGGTATTCGCAGGGACTAAGCACGTGCCCGCTGCTACCAGGCCTGTTGGCCACACTCCCCCCCCGCTTTGGGGCCTGGGCTGGTCTTGCCGCCTGCGCTTCCCCCCCCGCCTTGCCTGGTCACCAGGCCCCGCCCCCCACCCCTTGGTGTTCGGCACCCGCACTGGTTGCGCTTCCACTTCATTGGCTGTACCCGTCAGCCTTGCTGCCGCCAGCCCCCCGGCCGCCGCCGCCGCTGGCTCCCTGGCGCCGGACCCGCCACGCTCCCAGGCTGCTTTAAGAAGGCCCGGCTCCTCTCGGTCCCTTCCCCTGGCCAGCGCTTTGTCGTCCTCTCCCCTCCCTCCAGCATGGTGGCTGAATTCGCCTGATGTTGCCCGGTTTCGCTTGACTCGCCAGCGCAGTCCCTCTCCCTAGCCGCCGACGAAAAAAGTGCAAGCGTGTGTGTAAGTGTGTGTGTGTGTGTGCGTTTGTGCGGGTGTGCGTGTGCGTGTGCGTGTGCGTGTGCGTGTGCGTGTGCGTGTGCGTGTGCGTGTGCGTGTGCGTGTGCGTGTGCGTGTGCGTGTGCGTGTGTGTGTGTGTGTGTGTGTGTGTGTGCCTGTCTCTGTGTGTGCGTGTGTCTCTGTGTGTGTGTTTGTGGGTGTGCGGGTGTGGGTGTTTTTGTCTGTTTTGTGTGTGTGTGTCTGTGTCTGTGTCTGTGTCTGTGTCTGTGTATGTGTATGTGTATGTGCATGTGTGTGTGTGCGAGTGCGTGTGCGGGTGCGGGTGCCCGGCTGCGCGGGTGCGCGGGTGCGCGTGTGTGTGTGTGTGTGTGTGTGTGTGTGCGTCTGTGTGTGAGTCTGCGTGTGTGTGTGTGTGTATGTGTTTGTGTGTGGGCATAGGGGGGGTGGGCCGTATGCTTGTGTGTGAGAGAATGTTTTGGCTTGTGTTGTATGAGTGTGCGTGTGTGTGACTTTGTGTGAAGGCGTGCGAATGCGTGTGAATGTGTGTGTGTGTGAGTGTGCGTGTGTGTGTGTGTGCGTATGTGCGTTTGTATGTGTGTGTGTTTGTGTTTGTATGTGTGCGTGTGTGTATGTGTGTGTGCGTGTGTGTGTGTGTGTTCTTGGCACTAAGGTGCCTTCTTGGGCTGGGGGTTCGACACCTCGCCAGCCGCGCCTCGGATCCACGGGGGAGTCGCCGCCTCGTGGGTCTTTCTCGCCGTGTTGGGCGGCCATTGGTCCCACAGCCCAAACCAGATTGAATTCGGCTTTCACCAGGCCGATGGTATTCTCCATGAGGCCTTCCATGCAGCTGGCACACATGCTGCTCGAAGCGAGCGGGCGGACCAGCAAGGCACATGCAGGTCAACGCCGAGGACGGTGCCCATGTTGGCGGATCTTGGTCCTGAAGTGGTCGCAGTCGTCGTCGATCGGCAGCGTGAGGTCGAAGTGTTTGTCCCGAGCCTCGCCCTCCATCGTGCCTGGCGGGGGCTGTGGCCGAAGTCGTCTTGCAGCGTGAGGTCTAAATGCCTGCCCGAAGCATCGCCCTCCATCTTGCCGACGCTCTCTCCGATCTCCATCGTTCCGTCCTCCTCGACGCACTTATCGGGAAACTGAACCTCGAGGCCCTTCTCGGCGGGCACGCCGTGCCCGCCGCCCATGGCCACGCCGTCGGCGAGCATCTCCTCCACCGCCTCCTTCACGAGCCCCTGGCCCAGGCAGGCGCTCAGGAGTGGCTCCGCTGGCTGCACGAAGGCCTCGCCCACGTCGCCGTCGCCTTGCCCCCTCCCCTCGCCGACCCCGCGCCTGCCAGCCCTCGGGCCACGACGGCGCCGCCTGCCGCAGCTTGGTGGGCGTACTGGCCGCCACCTGCCGCGGCGCTGCTGGGGTGGGTGGACGGCGCAGCGGCTCCCAGCCGGGGCCGCCCGCCGCCGCCGAGATGGCAGCATAACAGGCCCGCGCAAAGCCGGCCGCGGGCGCCACGGCAGCATGCCAGACTGCATTCCGGCGGCGCCTGACGCTGCCTGGCACACGGGCGCCTGCCGAGCCGCAGGGCAGGCCTGGCAGCCTGCTCGCGGCCCTGCCGCGACCCAGGCACGGCGGCCGCGTCGTGCAGGCTCCGCAGCGCGGCCTCACTGGCCTTACAGGCCTGCAGCCGCTTGCGCCGCGCCGCCTTCCGCGCCGCCGGCGCCCAGGTCCGCCTCCTCCTGGGCGCGGCGCGCGCTGGGCCGCCGCAGAACGGGCAGCCCCCGGAGCACAACACTGCTGTCCTCTCCCGCCATCGCGGGAGCCGCGACAGGGAGAAGGACAGAGCCGCTCTCTCCTTCGAAGTTGGGTGACACAGCTGGGCGCCTGCCTGGCGCCCAAGGCGGGCTTGAGTCAGAATAGTTCTGTGTGTGTTGCTGTATAGTCTTGTCCATTCACTGCTCCCCGTCGCCATCCGTGCCCGGATGGCTATGGCTGCCGGCGGCTACGAGACCCTCAGTGGTCTCTGAGTATTCCGGCGGGTTTAGACGCGCGCGCGATTTACTGTTTTCCGACCTTCTACGCCCTGTCGATGCGCGCAGGACCAGGACGACCAAAAGTGTGTGTGTGTATGTGTGTGCGTGTCTGTTTCTGTGTCTGTATCTATGTTTGTGTCTGTCTCTGTGTCAGTGTCTGTATGTGTGTGTGTGTGTGTCTGTGTGTGTCTGTGTGTGCCTGTGTGTGTGTCTGTGTGTATGTGTTTGTGTATGAGGTGTGGGTATCCGTGTGTCTCTGTGTGTCTGTATGTGCGTGCCTTTGGGTGTCTCTGTGTGTTTATCTGTGTGTGCCTGTGTGCCTGTGTGAGTGAGTATGTTATCTGGTTGTGTGCATCGCGGTGTGTGTCTCTGTGTGTGTGTGTGTCTGTGTGTGCGTGTGTGTGTGTGTGTCTGTGTGTGGGCGTCTGTGTGCGTGTGTTGCTGTGTATATGTCTCCGTGTGTATCGGTGAGTGTGTGTGTTAGTGTTTCTGTGTGTGTGTCTGTGTATATGGGTGTCTTTGTGTGTGTGTGTGTCTGTGTGTGAGTGTTTCTGTGTGTGCCTGTGTGTGCCTGTGTGTGTCTGTGATGTGCGTGTATGTGTGTGTGTGTGCGTGTGTCTATGTGTGTCTCTGTGTGTCTCTGTGTGTCTCTGTGTGACTTTGTGGGTGTGTCTGTGTGTGCCTGTGTGTGTCTCTGTGTGACGTTGTGTGTGCCTGTCTGTAAGTGTCTCTGTTCGTGCCTGTCGGTGTCTGTGTGTGTGTGTCCGTGCGTGTGCCTGTGTGTTGGTCTGCGTGTGTCGCCGTGTGTGTGTCTCGGCATGTGTCTCTGTGTTTCTGCGTGCGTGTTTGTGTCTGTGTGTCCCTTTGTGTCTGTGTGTGTCTCTGTGTGTGTCTCAGTGTGTGTGGGTCTCTGTTTGCGTGTGTGTGTCTATGTGTGTCTCTGTGTGTCTGTGAGTCTGTGTGTGTTGTGTCTCTGTGTGTGTGTCTGTCTGTCAGTGTGTTTGTGTGTGTGTCTGTGTGTTGGTGTCTCTGTGCGTGCTTGGGTGTGTGTGTGTGTGTCTGTGTGTGTGTCTGTGTGTATCTTTGTGTGTGCCTGTGTCCGTGTCTCTGTGTGTGTCTGTGTGTCTGTTTGTGTCTGTGTGTGTGCGAGTGTGTGTGTGTGTGTGCGTGTCTCTGTGTGTGTCTTTGTCTATCTCAGTGTGTTTCTGTATGTGTGTTATCCCTGTTCCGCTCCCCCGACGTCGGGCAGCCCGCGTCGACCCTCACTGCACCGCCTGCGTCGTATTCGTACGACTTCGGTGGACAAGCATTTCATTACCAGCGCAAGGGGAGCCCTGCCGCAGAGAACGGGAAGACGCCGCGACCGACGGATCATCGAACGAGGGAGGACAAGCGAAGACACCCAAATCACAGCAGAGGAGGGAGGGGGAGGGGGGGGGGCGACAAGGGAAAGACTCGGCCAGGCTGAACCCGGCCAGACTGAACTCGGCCTGGGCCGAATTTAGCTCGGCCGAGGTCAGACTGGACGCGGTCAGCCAGCCGAGCTCAGCTGGCCGAGTTCGGCTGGCCGAGTTCGTCTTGTCAATGTTTTTCCAGGCCGAGTTTAGTTGCTACCGGACGTCGGTGGACAAGCACCCGTTGGCGTTGGCGCACGCCCTAAGCATCATCGGCCCCCCCACTGCGACCTCCAGCCCAACCCCGCACAGTGGAGTCGGAGGCATCCCGAGGCGAGAAAAACTCCAACGACCAACGAAGACCTACGGCGGCCGACGAGAACTTAAAGGGCCCCCCAAGCGACGTCCACCCGAAACCTACGAGAAACAACCAAGAACTACCTTAGGGGTTCACTCATGGACCCCTTGTTAACTGCAACGATCCAGCTTTCGCGCCGAAAACCACAGGAAACCGACCGACGACGACCGATAGAAAACCGCCGAAGACCGCCAGAAGACTGCCGAAGACTGCCGAAGCCTGTCCAGGGCTGGTGGGCCACAAGGGGTACATCGTCAAGTACGCAACCTACCACAACCCACGACAGCAAGCGAAAACCTATGGCACACAGCGCAAACATACGATCACCTGCGACATCCTCCTGGTGCCATCGCATTCTCCTCCGCATTTGCCTCGATCCTCCTCCTACTACTACTACTACTAATCATAATAATACTAATATTAATCATACGATTTCTACTACTACTACGACTACTACTACTACTACTACTACTACTACTACTACTACTACTACTACTACTACTACTACTACTACTACTACTACTACTACTACTACTACTACTACTACTACTACTACTACTACTACTACTACTACTACTACTACGACTACTACTACTACTACTACTACTACTACTACTACTACTACTACTACTACTACTACTACTACTACTACTACTACTACTACTACTACTACTACTACTACTACTACTACTACTACTACTACTGTACTACTACTACTACTACTACTACTACTACTACTACTACTACTACTACTACTACTACTACTACTACTACTACTACTACTACTACTACTAGTACTACTACTACTACTACTACTACTACTACTACTACTACTACTACTACTACTACTACTACTACTACTACTACTGCTACTACTACTACTACTACTACTACTACTACTACTACTACTACTACTACTACTACTACTACTACTACTACTACTACTACTACTACTACTACTACTACTACTACTACTACTACTACTACTACTACTACTACTACTACTACTACTACTACTACTACTACTACTACTACTACTACTACTACTACTACTACTACTACTACTACTACTACTACTACTACTACTACTACTACTACTACTACTACTACTACTACTACTACTACTACTACTACTACTACTACTACTACGACTACTACTACTACTACTACTACTACTACTACTACTACTACTACTACTACTACTACTACTACTACTACTACTACTACTACTACTACTACTACTACTACTACTACTACTACTACTACTACTACTACTACTACTACTACTACTACTACTACTACTACTACTACTACTACTACTACTACTACTACTACTACTACTACGACTACTACTACGACGACGACGACGACGACGACGACGACGACGACGACGACGACGACGACTACTACTACTACTACTACTACGAGTGCGACTACTACTACATCTCATACTCCTTCTCGATGATCCTCCTCATTCTCGATCATTCTCGACCATGCTTATTGATCCTCCTTCTCGATCTTCCTCCTACTCCTCAATCCTCCCTCTCCTGCTACTCCTTCTTGATCCTCCTCCTCGATCCTCCGTTTCGTTTCCCCCTCCTCGAACCCAGGAGACCCCCCCCCTGCGCGGCGGAGGCGGAGGCGGCCGAGAAGCGGGCCGACGAGCTGAGCGCGGCGTTGTCTAAGGCCGGCCACGCGCACAAGAGGGCAGGGGGAGGGCCACGGCTCCTTAGAAGCACCCCTGCTTCTCGCAAGGCGTGGGCCTTTATCCACGAATGTAGGGCCAGCGCCTTTCAAGACGCAGCCTCCTTCTAAGAAGCCGTCCCCTCTCCCCCTACCCTCTTGTGCGCGCCGCCAAAAGGAGCGGGCGCGGAAACAGCGCAGCGTCCGGGAGGACCGCGGCCCCCCCAGCATCGGATCGGACCGGACCGAGCGGGCGCCATTGGCGGATTCGGTCCCTGAGATGCTCGCGTCGCGAAAGCATCGCAGGTCTTTGGTTGTTTTTTGCTTCCAGGGGCCGTCGCCAGGCCCCGGGACCGTAACAAAAATAGAATTGGATGAAAAACCGGCCTTTAGGAAAGGTTCGGGGCTTGCGGGGACCCGATATTGACAAAATCAAGACATCGGATGTCTGGGCCTTGACTGGGAGGAAATAAAAAGAGGAGGAGGAGGAGGAGGACGAGACCGAGGACGATCGAGGAGGCGATCGAAGATGAGGAAGAGTGTCGAGGAAATCGATGAGAAGGAGCAGAAGGAAGAGGACCCAGGAGGAGGAGGAGGAGGACCGAGGAGGAGGAGGAGGAGGATCGAGCAGGAGGACCGAGATCTCCGACGGTGTCATTTTTCCAGTCACGGTGCTCCTCCTCAACTTCGGTGTCTGCGGCCCTCCATCGGCCCCCAGGACCGTCGTGCACGGATCCTGGATGAAACACTCCCCAAGGGGTGGGTCTGGGACCTATCCGCATGGTTTATTTCTAATTATTCAGAAGTTCTTTGATTGTTTGGGGGCCCAGAATATGTCATTTCTAATTGTTATGTCCTGGGCCTCTTCCTGGCCACTTGGGGCCCAGGAACAATTAGAATCGACCACAATTAGAAATGATCACGATGAGGAATGAACGACGTGTATATCTACATATATGTACCTATGTATGTATATATATGGGCGTGCACTGACTAAGAAATACACACCTTCGGACGTCCGGAGATGTGGACCCGCAGCAGAGCAGCAGTGCCGACGCCCGTCGGCCTCTGAGGGCCTTTGCACCCTGGGCGTCGGCGCGCAGAGGTTGTGCGTGACGGTGGTGGGCGCAGAGGTTGCTAACGTCGGCCGAGCGCAGAGGGGGGCAGGAGGAGGGGGCAAGGCTTCTTAGAAGCATGCCTGCTTTTAGAAGGCGCGGGCCGTGTCTGTAGATGTGAGGCCGACGCCTTCTAAGAAGCAGCCTCCTAAGAAGCCTCCCCCCCTCCCCTACCCCCTTGTGCGCGCCGGCAATAACGCCAAAGGTTTACGGTCAGGAGCTTTGGCTTAGCGTGTCTTGCCGCTGTTTCTGGCCCACCACGCTTGAGCGCGACACGCTGACCACGTCCTGATCGCAAGGCATCAATGTTCCGAGCTTGTCTCGGCCTCCCGCCGAGCGGAGCGGAGCGACACGCTATCGGCTTGAACGGTATAGCGTGTTGCCGGGGCCGCCGCCGCGACACGCTAAGCAAAAAATGCACTACGGTAGAAGCCCCCCGCTTTGCCCTTCCCATCTTTGCTGTCCGCCCGATCGGAGGCCGTTCTTCAAACGTTCTTGTTGGTGTGCATATCCTCTCAGCTGCAACGCATGGGACCAGATGAGGCAGAGGTGGCATTGCAGTGGCCGTTAGGGGGTGGGCACTGAGGCAGAGAGTGTGCGCGGCAGGCTCAGTCTTCGTGCTCCGCCTCCCCCCATCTCTCGGGTACGCGAGCCTGCGGCCGAGCAGGCTCTGGCTGGACAGGCATACGCCCAACGTGTCCGACCCGCGAAGCGCCGGGAGCGATGTCCGATTCCGAAAAAATGCAGCGATCCCAAGACAAGGGCAATGTTAGCAGGGGATTCGCATGCCCAGGGGGAAGTACATCGACTCCCAATCGCCCATGAATCGCCGATAGGGGCCCGACAGCCCGCCACGCGGAGGACCGTGGTTTTTTTGGTTATCGGGGGCCTATCGCCGATCGATCAGATATGTAATGTCGATGTTGGTCCTCCCTGAGCACTCCGCCTCAAAAAGGTGCAGCGATCCGAAGGTTCTGGCCATACTTTCGGGGGGAATCCAGCCTTTGCGAAGAGGGCGCCCCCAGAGGATCAAGAAGGCACTCGAAGCTGTCTTCGAAGTTCGGTCGTCGTTCTCGTCGTCATCGTCGGCGTCGGCGTCGTCGGCGTCGGCCCCTCCAGTTACGCTGCATCTTCGGGGGATATCCTCCTTCCCTAAAATTGGTGTCGTTTCACGTGCCCGACGCAGGCTCGGCGGGTCTGGCGCGGCCTCGACGCGGATTCGACGCAAAGAGGGGCGCGACGGGACAGATGAGGCCCCCCGAAGATGCGGCAGATGGTCGGGAAGTTTCGCTTAGCTTGTCGCTCCGCATGCTCTGGCACACCACGCTTGGGTGCGACACGCTGTCCACTTCCCCGCCGCCCAGCGTCAACGTCCGAAGGTGTTCCGAGCCTCCCGCCCTGCGGAGCGGAGCGACACGCTGTCCGCGTGCCAGGCATGGCGTGTCGCCGGGGCCGCCGCTGCGACAGGCGATGCAAAAGTTCCCGACTGCATCTCTGGCTGTTCCCGCCTGCCCCTCTCCCGTCCTCGTCCTCGTCCTCGGGGCAGGGCGGGCGGCATCGGCCTTGGCCCTGGCCTACGTACGCCATCACCGGCCCCGGCTCGGATTGATGGGGCGGCTGTCCGGGGCCAGGGGTCGCCTGCACGTAGGAGTGACTCTTCGCTGGAGTGACCTTTGGCGCGGGCACACCGGGGTCCACAGATGGCTGAACGCGACACGATAGCAGCGGCTTCCCTGCTCGGGTTTGGTCCTCCCGCGCTCCCCGAAAGTCGGGCACGGATGGTCACTCTTGTCTTGGGTCACTCTCTGCTCGTAGCCGACAGTGCGGAGGCTCTTGCACAGGATTTTCTTTTTTCCCGAATGGCGCTCGCTAGAGGGTTCTGACAGAGGTACTGTAGGACTCTGACAAGGGGCGACGCGGAGTCTGAGACCGACCCCCTAGACCTAGACTGCCTGGTCTGGCAGCCCTTTCGCCTGAGACTTCATCAAAGGTTATTCAAGAACCGTGCTCTCGCATCCATGTTGGCCACATTTTTGATCCAGATGGCCACGATCCTTTGGTAAAAGACTAGCTTACACATGTCCCTGCTCTCCCTTCAATGCTGGCCACATGTTCGGTCTGGACGGCCACGAGTCTTGAAACACGCACGATCGTGCATATCGGCATGCTCGCAACCCTGTCCAGGCTGCTCTCACCCTGTGTCCCGCCTCTGCACCGCTGCTTCGATTAGGATGCTCTGCTGGGGTACAGGGTCCGGCTTGACTAAGGAACACTCACTTTTCATAAGGGGTTCGGCCGTTCCTTTTGTTTGCATGCATCCCGCTACCTTTTTGTCGGCGAGCCCCCCTGGTGTTCCTTCGGACTTCCTAGACTTACTTGGAACAAAAAGGGCTTCGTTCCTAATTTGTCGTTCCTTAGGTCAGGTCGAACACTGTAATCCCCTCTCGAGGTGGGCGGAGTTGGCTTCTCGTCGCCTAGCTGCGCCCAGCTGGGTCTTGAGGCATCCAGGTGTGCACGTGCGCCGTGGAGCCTGAGTTCTCTCGCCGTGGTTCGGGCTCGGGGGACCTTCCCTGGGCCTCGGGGTCTTCAAAAAAAACGGTTCAGGACGAGAAATTGTGCCCAGGAGAAGGCCCCGGGGTCCAGGACCCGTTTTCCTTTGCACATGTTCGGTTCATGCGAAGTTCGTGCCCATCTAGGCGTACGTAGCGACGCGTGGGGCATGCGACGCAGGGCACCTAAGCGAAAAGCCGCGTCACACCTCGCCATCACAACCAGCTACGCATGAGTGCGCGCGAATAAGCGTCTGAGTATTTCACGCAGCCGCACATAACTACACACGATCGTGCACGGTCGCGCGCATCTGCGCGCCACCGAATGTCATCGGATGCAATTCGGTTTAATGAGTTGCTAGGAGTCGGACAGGTTCATTTAGGTGAGCCCGCGTGCGCTTGATAAAATCATGTGCGCCTTTGCGCGATTAGGGATAACAAGGCGCACCTCACCGCGCAGCTCCTCCGTGCAAGCAGCTCAACGTAGGCACAAGTAGGTGTAATTCGCCAGGAATAAGCCATGAGGTGCTGCAAGGAGGCGGAGGTGTACACCAACGTGCGCATATCGATACGATCGGGTGTGGCTTGGCGGTTCGTCCGCTCAGAGCATCGTCATGACACAAACGGGTCCTGAGGGTAGCGGGTCTCTGGGCTTGGCGCCGTCTTCGGGACTCCTGGGCCCTCCACGGGCCCCGGGGACTTCCAAAATATCGGCCCAGGATGGGAAGCCCGTCCCGGATAATGCCCCCAGGGTCCCGGACGGTTTCTTCAGGACCCGTCTCTGTCGTGACCAGAGCCACACCCACCCAGGAGCAGTCGGCAAGGAGTGGGTCTGCACAGCCGAGCGTGCGACCAGACGCATGCAAGGAATTGGAACGACTCCTGTCCCTCACCAGGGCGCACCACAGCAGGAGCTCCACGGTTGGGCTTACCGGCGGCCAAATCTGGTAAGGTGTGGGTTCCGGATGTATTTCTAATCTGTTTCACGATTTGTTTTACGATTCTGGTTTCACGACACGGTTACGGATTGGTTTCGCGATTTTTGGTCATTTGGTTTGTGATGCGAACAGCGCGCGCGAGTCAACATGATCAGAACCGAAACGTCTGGATGTTGTTGTGAAATAGGATGGTGAGGTTTGCCCCGACACTTTGATGCGAATGAACCACAGAATGCAGAATCGCATCCGAACTGAAAAGCCTCAGCGGAAGAGGCTCTGTTGTATCCTCTGGCGCGTGACCGTCGCTACCCGGGGTAAGACCCCCCAGGCAACTATAAGAATCGTGCGTTCTGGGGTGGGGGCCTGCTTGTGATCGCCGGCGCCTTGCCGGTGCTCGCAGGCACCCTGCTTCTGTTCGCAGCATTTGCGCAGGTGCCCACCTCACCCGAGCGTCATCCCTGCCGCCCCCCCCCGCCCAGTGACGACCGTTACGCGGAAATGCGCAATAAAACACGCAATCCCAAATTCATGTTGCGAATCGTGTCACGCGGAAGACAGGTCCAGGCTGGGCGAGCCGCGCGCCGAAGCGTGCAGGTCAGGAGCCAGGAGCCGTACGCGTGCAATTCCACATCCATCTGTCCATGCCCCCCCATGATCAATGTTGGCGGTGGGATCAATGAGTTGCACTTCGACCGCAGTCTTCCCTTCGTGTGCCAATTTCGAATTAGGGGCAAATGCGTAGGACGTGCCGTACGTTGCACGCATACGGTGCGCGTTCCGTTAATTGTTTCTCTCTGCCGTACGACGACGTGCGCGCTCTGGCGCGATAGCGAGTGGCTGCAGGCCGCGCGCTCGTACGGCGGCAGCTTCTTTGCCTGCCTGCGCGGGCTATCGCTGCGGTGTGGAAGGGGGGCGGGAGAGGAGGGGGAGGAGGGGGAGGAGTGGGAGCAGGAGGAGGGGGGGAGGAGGGGAACGGGAGGAGGTGGTGGTGGTGGTGGTGGTGAACGGTGGCCTTGCAGTCAATGTGTGCTCACGGGAAAACAAACGACAAACAAAGTCAAAATTTGAATGCGAGAATGCTCGCCCAAGGCGCTGAAAGAGAGGAGGAGGAGGAGGAGAAGGAGGAGGAGGAGGAGGAGGTGAAGAGCAAGCTGGGTGCGATCGCGCCATATCTGGCGCCCGACCCTCCCTTTCTTCCCATGGCGTTGGCCCCCTCTGCTCGTAGAGTCGGGCGTCGGGAAGGACCTTTCTGTGGGGGAAGGGTGTGGGGGAGGGGAGGAGAAGGAATCGGCGGGAGCAGGAGAAGGGGAAGCGAGGGTCAGACGCGGGGGGGGGGATTGAGGAGGGTGGGGCAAGGAGGGGAAGAGGGAGAAGGAGGCATGGCACGCCTGGGGGGAGACGAGGGGGGGGGTTAGGGAAAATGGAATGGCGAGGGGAGGGCGGAAGGAGTCTCGTTGAGGGGGGGAGGCTCTCCCCCCCGGCCTTTGTTTCAGAATCGGCCAAGGGAGAATCGAAACAAAGACGAAGTACATGGGCATGAGGTTCCAAAGGTCCGCGCAGAGTTCTCGGATGTGCGCTGGACCCCACTGACGAGCTCCACGCGCCAGGGAGGGGAGTTCAAGCGGCACCATGGGTGGCCCCTCCGTGGTCTCGCTATTCAGGTGTACCTTCAGCAGGCTCATTTTTTCTTCGAAGTATCGGGAAGCCCATCGCACGTCTCGGGCGCTCACGGCCGAGTGGGAGGAAACGAAAGCAAACCTCAGCCTCCTCAAGTATGCTGACGACATCTGGAATGTTACGCATGCGTCTCGGTCCCAGAGGATTTCGGAGCTTCTGAGATGGATGCGTAGTTCAGATGAGATTCTGGAGGAGGAGCTGGAGGAGGTGGGGTTTGGAGCTAATCGAAGCAAACAAGTCACGCTGTTCCACGTCCCGGGAGAAGGTAGCCTGAAGGTCAAACGATGGTTTCGCCACCACGCCGCCCCTACCCTCGTAGGAGAACTTCACGGATGTACTCGGTATCTGGGGCCTCATATCTCGTTGTCTGGGATTCCAGGACCTGAAGTTGCTCGCCGGAAGGAAGCGGCATCGGCTGGGTTCTACTCGATGGAGGGTTCTGGGCTCTAAAGGGTCCTTGGAGGTGGACTCGGACAATCCTGATCGGGCTCGTTCCGAATGCTTGATTGAGTGGTCTGGAGGCAATGATGGCCACTCCTCAACAGTATAAGGACATGGGTGCTCACCTGGCTCGTCTTTGTCGACTGCCGCTGCAAGGTCGGGGCACGTCTCACGAGGGCGAACACGCGACGACATGGTCGAATGACCAGGTGTTGCGGTACTGGAACCTTGTGCCGGGCGCGAAAGAGTTGCTCGTGCGGCGCTTGAGTTGGCACCAGCAGATGGCACGCTTTCCTGCCAGCCGTCAGCAGCTCCTGCGTGCACTGTTTGGCCGTTTGCCTGCACTGAAGTTCGACAGATGCAAGCCTGTGCTCCTTGACCGCTTGACAAAGCATGCGTCCCCATGGGCTCGTCGTACCCAGGAGGACTTTCAGGAGGCTTGGAATATTATCGGAGAGGAGGCCCTGGTCATGGAAGAGCTGTCGGAGTTCCCCTGCAGGTTCGTGGGTCCCGAGTTGGCGCCCGACTTTATCAACATTGATTTCTCTGTGATCCGATCGGCCCAGGTTCGTGCCCAAATGCTTCCTCCAGGTAAACAGCCCCTTGAGGCCCCTGTTCCACCAGCCCCAGAGGCCCCGCGGGAATGGACGTGCGAATGGGTGGAGGAAGGTGGTGTAAAATGTAAAGCGGTACCCCGCACGAACGTGATCTTCTCAACCATCTTCGTGCTAAACACCATGGTCGGAATGCAGGACACGTGCTACCTCCTACGAATAAGTGTGTGGTTTGCCATGCGGTTCTCAGCTCTAGAGTGGTGGCGGGCCGTCAGCTAGCTTGGTTTCTGGTAAGGGGCTAGTGTTTTCTTGATGGGGCTCGGAAGTTCCACGCTCTCATACCTCCTGGTACCCTTCAGTGCCGAATGTGCGGGGTCGATCATGCTGATTTGGATCACCTGTGTAGCCATCTGATTCAGCATCTTCCTCGATAGGTATTGCCTTATCGTCCCCGCCATCAGTCGGACTGTCGGTGCCAGCAGCAGCATGGCCCTGGAGGGCGCACCAGCGTGGCTGGCGCTCCCGACGGAATCGGGGATGACCGTGGCCCCGCCGCTGCAGAAGAAGGGTCGCCACGACGACAACAACGGCGGCGGCTGCAAGAGCTTGCGAGAGACGGTGAAGACGATGGGGCGCCTCGCGTTGGCGGGTTCCCGCGAGATCCAGGACCCGGCCGCCGTCGTGCTCAAAAAGTTCGAGGCGAAGCAAGGCGGCCTGTCCGAGGAGCAAGAGGCCACGGGCAAGGCGCACAACGCCCAGTCCACGGTGCTGCGCGAGAAGGTAAAGACAGGGGAGCAGGTCGACTTCGAGAGCAAGGCCCCCCCACACGCGGTGGCGTTCGCGGTGTCAGCGAAGTGGTGGGGCGCGGACGGGAACCTCAGCAAGAAGGAGTTGACAGACGGCTTCGCCAGCATGTGAAAGAAAGCGAGTATGACCTTCTCCCCGCAGCAGATCGCGGCGCTGGCGCCGCACTTTCGGTGGAAGGCCTACAAGGGGAAGCCCGCCAGGGGTGGCGAGGACAAGGGCAAGGGCAAAGGCGACCAGTCACAGCAGGTGACGACGGGCTCGGACAAGGGCCTCGTCATGCACGCGGTCGAGGTTACGCTCGCGGGCCCAAGCTGGCGGCCCTCCTTGGAGAGGCGATGCTGGACATGAAGGCGGCGTGCAAGGCGGGGGCGGCTCCTCCAGGCCCTCTTCATCGGCAGCTCTCAAGGATGACTGACCAACTACATGTGAGGATGGTTCTCGACCAAGGCTCGTCGGTATCAGTCCTGAGTAACAGAGTTGATGATGGTTTGAATGGCGGAAGTGGCCAGATTGAGTATCGAGGGCCTGGGCAGACCACACTCCACGCACGGAGCCCGGTGATTGAAACGGATGCGCCTGCGGCTCGGATGTTTTTGTTCGTCTCCGACGGGGTCCGATTGTTCTTCGAGCGAGCGATTTAGGGCTTCTCTGGCCGTTGGCCATATCCCGCTTAGACCCCCTCGTCCGACGTCTGTTCCGACGATTGCTCTTCCCAGACAGGCGCTTCGCGGGCGCGGTCGGGGTTCTCGTTGGGGAGGTAGTTCCCAGCCCCCTCGGATGCCACCCATCGAGGCCAAATGCCTTTGTGTGGGGGGGGGCCTCTTTCCGGGGCGGTGCGTCAGGCAGCGGCGTCTGATCGCGGGGAGGGGAAGCTGGCAAGGTGGGTCCTGGCACTTGTGGCTCCGCCGCGTTGCCGTTCCCCCTCCCTGATCGATATGCCTATGCCACGGCGTGTGCACGGCTCCCACGCTTTTAAAACGGCGAATTGGTTCGCCCCTCAGAATCCAGGCTTGCATTTTTTGTGTGTTTCGAGGCTAAGCTGACGAGGGATTCCATGAGCATGTCTGTCTGTTTGTCTGTATCCTCGTCTGTCATTTCCGTCGCGGAGGCGGACGTCCCTGGAGCAAGGGCCTTGGATGAGCGCCTCCCCAAGGGCGATGCCGAGGAAGTCGGCCATTTTGAAGAGGCCTCGGCTCTCCACCGAGGCCTCGAAGGGGGGGTGGCGTACAGCCTCCATGACCACGGGTCGAGCTCTCGTTTCATCTCCCCACTACTCCCTCATATTCCTCCGTCGTCGTCGGCGTCGTCCCTCCTCTCTGTCCTTCCGCTCCCTCCTCGTCCTCATCCTCCCTCGTCCTTCTCGTCCTGGTCCTCCTTCCGTCCCTTGTCCTCGTCGGCATCCTCGTCGTGGTCCTCGTTGTCCTCGTAGACGCTCTCGTCTTCCTCGCCCGTCGACGTCCTCGCCGCCGCCGCCGAGCTGCCGTCGCCGCAGGAGCGCGAGCGGGCCGCGCAGCTCGCCGAGGCGCTGGAGCGCGAGCGCCAGCAGCGCGAGGGGCTGGCGCGGCAGCTGGAGCTGGCCAAGCTGGAGCATTCTCCCTTTTGTCGACCATCATGGGGTGGACGGGTGGACATCGGCGGCACGCCCCTCCCCTACTCCGCATCATGCCCATCCTGTCCCTCCGCTCTACATCCTTCTCTCTTCTCCAAACGCGCTATCCCATCCTCCCCTATCCCCTCCCGTCATCCCTCCTCCTCATCCGTCTCCTCCTTCAACTCCTTCGCATCCTTCTCCGCCTCAGTTCCATCCCTTTTCAGTGAAGTTAGTAGTTCCGCGGCCCAGCGGCGCCGAATGGGGCCGAGCCTCAGGGGAGGAACAGGTACCAATACAGCTATCCTTCCTACGTGTTTGCCGCTGTGGGCCTGCAGGGAGTCAGAATGCACCCATTGTGTCGTTGGTTTGCGGTCGGCCTCGCTCGCGCTGCGCGTTCGGGGTAGCCCCCTTGAGGGGCAGCGGATTATTTCGCCTCCGCGTGGTTGCTTACGGAAAGGTGTTCTAGTCACAGGGCGCACCTTGGGAGAGGTCCATAGAGTAGCGGTACGTGTACTTCCAGGTTCCTCCAGAACCACCTCCCGCCAGGAGGGTCCCGGACGTCTTCGGGAGTGTTCGTTTTTCCTCCTCCTCCTCCTCCTCCTCCTCCTCCTCCTCCTCCTCCTCCATCCGTCTCCGTCCCGTTCCGCCGCCTTCATCCACTATTTTTCTCCGCCGTCCCTCCCATGGCGGCCACCATGGAAATGGGAATCACGAGGGCACATGTAGTTGAGGGTGTAGGACCCCCCGACATCGAGAGGCGACCCGACAAAGCGAAGTTCACATACTTCCACATCGTAGATTTCGCGGAGCAGCACTTGACGTGGCCTCCGCAAATCCTAGGCACTATCAGCGCGATTGCAGATCAGCCATTCGGAGGCGATCAGGTTCGCATGCTGCTGGGCGTGGTAGTTTCCCGTTCTCCCCGCCTCCTCTCCTCCCCCTCCTCCCCGCCCTTCTCCCCTCCTCCTCTTCCTGTGTATGTTGCATGTGTGTGTGTGCTGTTGCACAGTACCATTTCCTAGCTACTCGCTGCTCCCGCAGTCCCCTGCGCGCCGATGGTCATGCCATGGCCTCGCATTTACTTTTGGTCGCTGCCCAGCGACGTATTTCCGTGTGTGTTGTACGAGTCGCCAACGAGCGCGACACTTTGCGAGCACGCCTGATTCTGGTCAGCGGGGCGCCCAGACTCACATGAGTCGGCTGGCGATGACTCACAGGGCTTTGCTCAGTGCTATCCTCCTTTCCTCGCCTCCTCCTCCCTCCTCCCCTCTCCTACCCGACTCCGGGGTTATTTCAGGTTTTTGCCATCATCTCTGCACTGCTGCCAGCTCTCTAGCACGGGGGTGATACGTTTTCCGGCGAATTCGTATTTTGTGTTATCTGCCTTGTCTTTTCCTGCGTCCGCTTCCACACATTTGGTGAGGAAAACGGCTTTCAAGTGCAACCTGCATTCGCGTTACGACGGTGGTTATTGAATCTTGCGGTCCGCTCCCCAAAAAAACATGTTGCTGCCTGTGACGGTCGGGTAATGGTCACGTATGAAATCGGGAGTGGTGAGTAGTGGACCCACCAACTGGGGGATCATGGGGACACTGCTCAAGGATCGTCCGACGTAAGGGCGGCAATCCTACGCGCGACGCTCGACGAAAGAGGACACACCATGGGTATCTCGCGCTCGGAGTTGTTTGTTGATATGTAACCAATGTGTGGCTCATTTCATCTTGGCTAACACATTGGTACCGGAGTCTGGAGTTTTTACTCGCAGCCATGGCCTTAGAAGTAATGGCACTTCCCGGATCTAGGCATCTTAAACATACAGTACCGAGTGGCTGGGACCTCAGGTCACACGCATTTGTTCCAAAGTGGCTGGATCGGCACAAGGGACAGGATTTGCAAGGATTCACTTCTGTCCGTTCCCCGGCGCTGCGCAAAAGAGAATTTGAGGCGCAGAAGCTTGGTCACATGTCGACGACATCATGAGCAGGGTCGAGGGGGCCGAAGCTACCATGAAGCAGCAGGTGGTAGACTTAGCCGATGGGTTCCAACTCCAGGCCAAGAAGCGCAACCTCAGGATCTCCCCCAATATTGTTTTAGCGGCATCATCTGGCAAAACTTTGACGACACACTTGGAGGAGAGAACAAAGCAAAGGCCCCCCCAGGCAGGCAGCAGCGAACTATGGTGGACCTTGGCACCAGCGTCAGTCGCATCGGCCGCAGGACCCAAGCCAACCCGAGACAAAAGCCGGCAATGTCTTCCGACTCAGGGGATGGCCACCAGAGCGGCGAAGATCACGAAAGGATTTCTCTGCACAGGCGCGTGCCCACAAGGCACCTATGGTGACAAAGTATGGGGCGTCGCGCCAAGTCGAATCCAGGGAACGAGCATGACATAGTCCAAGTGACCGACCACGCCGCATGGCATGGAATATAGTCAGAGCTAAAAATCCTGGGCGGGGGAAGAATGCAGACGCCTGGGCCCGCATGAAGAGAGCGGTCATGGCGAACGACAAGCGTGCGACCAATGTGGGGTGGACACCTTCGCACCAAGACGATAATGATGCAGAGTTGGTCAACCCGGTCGTTGCCATGGGCAGCAGATTTGCAGGCGCATTTGCTACGGTTGGCTGGGGCTTCGTGGGATAGGGAAACCTCAGGCCATCGCCTCGTGCTGATGAGTGGGATGCGATTGCGTTCGGTTGCGCGATCGTCAAGCACTCGCGGACTCAGCGCAGGTTGACCCTGTGTGTGCCCGACGGCCATCCACCGCACACATCAGAGTTACCATCGGCAAGCACGCTGAGGCTGCCAAGAGTTCCGATCACGACATGGCTAAGTCGCGGAATACATAGTTTTGCTCAGTTTGCAGACAATGTACCACCGCGAGCACACCCCACGAGTTTGTCAAATCAGAGTTTGTTGCTACCTTCCCCTCGGCGAACGAAATCATTGAAGTCAAAGGCGGCAGAGTTACGGGCAATGGCAATCTCCACGAGTCGCATGCTGTCCAGGAGTGGACCAAGTTCGGCCCCTGTTTCTCTTCGCTGTGCGCAGCCTACGGCACGACCATCGGCAAGGGCCTCAGGAACGAGTGCAAGCAGGAGATCACTGAGAACGGCCAGGACGTGCACAACCGAATACGAGATGGCAAGTATCCTGGATACAATGGGCCACCGAAAACAGCCGTCGAAGCAGACCAAGCCCGTGAAGCACAGCAACCCATTGCCGAAGAGAAGTTAGCGCCACGTGTTCCACATGCTGTGCAACCTCCGCATCTGCCTGTCGCAAACGCCAAATCAAAGTCAGCAGCGAAGCCCAAAGCACGTGCAAGGCCAGCGGGTGCCCCTGATCACCTTCAGGGAGTGGTCGCAAGTCCGAGTTCGGCTTTGCGAATGGAGCCCACTGCGGCAGAGCAGTACGGTCCCGCTTATGATTAAGAAACCTCCCCCGAGAAGCCGGCCCAGCGATTCTTAACCAACTTGCTGGACAGTTGGCTCAGTTTCTCAAGGGAATTGGTAGCCTTGGACCCTAGAAATGAATGGTGTACGTTCCTGGCTCCAAAAGCTGGCCCAGCGTTTCCTTCAGAAACTTCCGAAAAGCTGGCCCAGCTTTCTCAATTGATGATTTTCTTGATCATACCCTTGACTGTACACCTACGATGACATCGGGTCCACCTTTTCTCGACGGTGAGGAGCTCCCGCCGTCGGCTTGCAGCGAGTGCGGGCGACCCTCTGAGCCTGCCGCAGCGGTGCCCGCGTCGCGCACTGCCGTGGAGCCCAGTGCCCCTCGTCCTCGAGGCACGGGAGTGGGCCCCGACCGAGGCAAATACGGGCCCCGACCGAGCCAAATTGAGGCAAGTGCAGTGCTCGAGTGTGGCAGTTGTGGAGGTCGTCGGGCTGTCATTACCCTCACCTTTCCTCTTTCTCCTCCCAAAAGTGCGCTATTAAAAATGGGCCGACGAGAGGCGGTGGATCTTAGTTGAAGCGAAGTGGATGCACCAGTCTGTTGTGCCAGGCCGGGGCTTAGGGTGGCGGTCTTCGTCGTGTGCTTCAGCTGACCATGATGATTCCCCTCCTCCCCTTTCTCTTTCTCACTTCCCTCAGCATCATTCTCCCCCCTCCTTCTCCTCCCCGCCCACCCACCGTCCTCCTCCTTCTCCTTTTTGCTCCTCCTCCCGCTCGCCGTCCCTCCCTCTCTGCTCTTCCCTCCTCCTCCCGCCTTCCCCCCTCCCCCCCCCCCCCCTCCCCCCCTCTCTCTTTCCCGCGCCACGGCCCCCGCTCTCCGAGGAACGCAGCTTCGCCGTGCACGAGCTGCGCGCGCGCGAGGACCCCCTCCCTCCACCCTCGCGCCCTCGCCAGCGCGGCCACAGGCCGCCCTCGGCGGCTGCCTGCGGCGGCTGCGCCCGGGGCGTGGCCGATACTGCCATCGGAGGGCGGAGGACGACGAGAAGGGAGGAGGGAGGAAAGAGGAGGGGAGTAGGAGTAGGAGGGGGAGGAGGAGGAAAGAGAAGGGGGAGGAGTAGGAGGAGGAGGACGGGAGGGGAGGAGGAGTAGGAGGAGGAGGGGAGGGGAGGGGGAGTAGGAGTAGGAGGAGGGGAGGGGAGGAAAGAGAAGGGGGAGGAAAGAGAAGGAGGAGGGGAGGAGGAGTAGGAGGAGGAGGAGGAGGAGGAGGAGGAGGAGGAGGAGGAGGAAAGAGAAGGGGGGAGGCTAGGGAGGGGGAGGCGAAGGGAGTGAAGGGTCCAAGCTAGGGGCGCCACGTCTGGCGCCCGACCCCTCCCCCACCACTTCCCACTGCGTTGGCCTCCTCTCTGTTCGCAGAGCCGGGTGCCGGGAAAGAGCAAATTAGTCAAACGAAATATTGTCAACGCTCCGCGTATCCCCGCCAGTCATTTTGTTCTGTGCACGTGCAACTGCGAGTCTGTCTGCCGACTCCGGCTGGCGGCAATTGTCTTGCAATTAGCCCCGTACAGTGAACCGGACGCCGCTTCCGCTCCCTGTCCGTTGCCTCGGAGCCGCCGACCCAAAAAAGTATCCCCGCCAGCATCGACCTCTGCGTGTTTATGGTCGCGCCGCCGCGCCATTTTGGCTGCGCTTACTTGCTGGTCGCCACCGGGATGCACTACGCCACCGGGTTCGGGAGTATCGGTTCTGGCTCTCCTTCTGAGTGGCTGCCCGCTCGCTCGCTTCGCTTGCCTTTCTTTCCTTTCTTTCTTGCTGCCTAGTCGCGGCCCGACTAGTGTTCGGACGGCTTTCGACCCGCCTCGCGAGCCTGTTGACCAAAAGTAACCCCGCCAGCCCATCCAGAAGCGATGCCGAGGCGAGTCAGCCTGATCGGGCAGGCATTTGGGGGAGCACGCGGTGAAACAAAGACAAGGAGGCCGTCATACCCCAAGATCAGGCGATCGCAAACATGCATCAAGGGGCGTGGATTGGCGACGGGTCCCGTTTCCATGAGACATCGCGGATTTCCGCCGCCGAGGGAGGCGGCACGGGCCGCATTTGGGGGAGGGCACCTCACCCGATCCATGGATTTGGCGACCGCGCGCCAAATCCATGGATCGTTAATCCATGTTTGCGCGCCCCCGGCAAGAGGGGGAGGAAGAAGGAGGAACCAGAGGAGGAGGAGGAGGAGCAGGAGGAGGACGAGGAGGTGGACCAGTGCAAACCCAAGACCCATCAACGATGTTGCAATACACACTCCCTTCAAGTCCCCTCTTCATGGGCTCCTATAAGGAGCTATCTTCACTGCGGGAAGAGCCCCCTTGGATTACAACCGTCTGAAAATCTTCCACCGTGCCAAAGCACCATTCCTGAGACTTCGACGCCGCGAATCAACTCTACTGTCGAGGCCGGACGATCTTAAATCGCGCCAGAACACCATTTCTGGGACCTTCACACCGCAAATCAATGAATACCGCGCCCTCACAATCCAGATCCTATCAACAGCACCATTTCTGGGACGTCAAGCACAAGTACCATTGACACGGCTGTAAACGGTTAAGGCTAATGGGCACGGACCCAAGGCGAGAGCCACATGTTGAAAAGGAGCCGCCCTGTATTCGCGAAATTGTTGCACACTTTCTGAAAACGAATGCGCGTGGCGTCGGGACGAGGACCACATTTTGAAAACGGGCCGCTCCCCATCCAGACAAAGTCATGCACTTGGTTAAATGCAAATGCGCGCGACGCTAAGGATACATCCTCTTCTTGAAAACGACCCGCCCTCAATCCGTGAAGTCCTTGCAAGTTTTTAGCTTAAGGGTCATAGGCAGTGAGGCAGTCTCATGCGAAACGCCCGGGCCGCCCTGCCAGCCCGCTTCGGGATGCGATTGAGAAGAGTTGTTTAATCTCTTCGCTTATTCCGCCAGACGGTATAGTCGCATCGTTGTCGATTGCCCGAGTGGTTTTTGTCAATGCGGTGCGGCTGGACGGGGGCTGTCTTCCTGAGGGGGTGCATGGGGTGCATTGGAGGTGACGAAAGAATTGTGGATCTCGGGGGTTCGTCGCAGACTCTGGCGGTGCGGTCTGGCCAACCGTGTGTGATCACGGGGCTGGTAGGTGCTGTGCTTTTGTCGTTGTGGGGATGGTCCCCTTGGGGCCATTCCGCAGATTGGAGCCATTCTTTGCAAGCTTGAACCTTTCCTTTCTGGAGGGTGGCGGCCGGTGAATGCGATCGCCGGGAGTGAGAAAACATGTTTCCCTCTCTACTTCCTCCGTCCGCTGCTATGTGCCATCGCGTGTGGCGGGGGCGGGTGTGGGGGGTAGCCTCGTGGAGGCGCGGGCGTGGAAAGGCTTGGTGGCAGAGTAGAAAGAGGAAGAGGAAAAGGATGAATAGGAGGAGGAGAAAGAGGGGAAGGAGGAGGAAGAGGAGGAGAAGAAACGAGAGGAGGAGGAGGAGGAGGAGGAGGAGGAGGAGGAGGGAAGAGGAGGGAGGAAGAGGAGGAGGAGGAGGAGGAGGAAGAGAAGGAAGAGGAGGTCTTCTGGGGCTTCTGAGCCACGGGGTATCATTTTGGGGCTTCCGGGTGCCTCTTGAGTGTTTCTTGGGAGTTGGCTGGCGGTCTCGGGAGGAGGAGGAGGAGGAGGGAAGAGGAGGGAGGAAGAGGAGGAGGAGGAGGAGGAGGAAGAGAAGGAAGAGGAGGTCTTCTGGGGCTTCTGAGCCACGGGGTATCATTTTGGGGCTTCCGGGTGCCTCTTGAGTGTTTCTTGGGAGTTGGCTGGCGGTCTCGGGAGCCAAACATTCTGGAAGTGAGAACTTTTGGCATGAGACCTCGTGGAGGAGGGACGAGGAGGGCCGAGGAGGAGGAGGAGGAGGAGGAGGAGGAGGACAGGGACCATGTGGGAGGGGATGAGGAGCTGGGAGGAGGAGGTGGACTGAGGAGGAGGGAGAGAGAAACAGAGGAGGGGGTTGAGGAGGGAGCAGGAGGAGGAGAAGGAGGATAATAAGAGTGAGGACCGACAGGATGAGGAGGAAAAAGAAGGCGAGTGGGGCGGAGAGGATTCGGATTCGGAACGCGTGCATAGCAAGATTTCGCAAGTACTTCGGGAGTAGACCACGCTTGAATCGAGACATCTACTCTCTCCGCTTCATGGTAATGCAGGAGGAGGGGGAGGAGGAGATGGGCTGAGGAGGGCGCGGGGGTGAGGAGCAGGGACGAGGAGGAGGAAGGAGGTGGAGGGAGGAAGGGGGAGGGAGGAAGAGCTTGGGGATTGCAACCTGCGCAGATCCTCGGAGTTCCACGGATGTCCCAAGAGGTTTCTGGAGGCTCGCCCCCCCACAACTCCCCAATTGGAGGAGAATGAGGTGCAGGTTACCCAGCCCCCTCGCGTCATAAGAAAGGCGGTCGTGCTGTTGTGTCTGTGTGCCTCAGCTTTTGGGGGCCCTCGGCAGGTCCCAGGAACGTGAAAATTATTCAGGATGAAAAACACGGTCTTGGCGAATGGGTCGAGAGTTTAGGGGGTCGACGTTGCGAAGAAATCATGACGTCGGACAGCGAATACAATAAGACATTGCCATCAAGTTGTCCGACTGAGCCCCGAGCAGATGGAGGACGGAGGCCAGGTGTGACCATTCTCAGGCCCATCTTTGATCGGGATGTCCGTCTTGGAATGTCCTCTCGCCTCCTCCAGCCAGAGTTGCTTAGAATCACCGTGGAATTCCCCGCAGACCCCGAGAAACCTATGAAGACATGTCCAAAACCACCAAATGAGCGGGCGCAGGGCGATTTAATGTTGCTTGGACGGCTGCAAGCTGCCCGCGTACACCACAAGGAGGTGCGCAGGGGGGAGGGAGCACGGACCCCCGACCCAGCCGAAGAGCCAGCCTAGGCTATCATGATTGCGCCGAGGGCTTCTTTGTAGCGACCGCCCGCAGGAGTTGGAGACGCGCGACAGGCAGGCGGAGGAGCAGCTCGAGCGCGACCGGCTGGTGCGCGAGCAGCTCGAGCGCGACAGGTTGGCGCAAGAGCAGTTGGAGCGCGACCAATTTGCGAGAGAGCAGCTCGAGCGCGAGCGACAGGCGCTTGAGCAGCTCGAGCGCGACCGGCAGGCGCGAGAGCAGCTCGAGCGCGACCGGCAGGCGCGAGAGCAGCTCGAGCGCGACCAGCAGGCGCGAGACAAACTCGAGCGCGACTGGCTGGCGCGAGAGCAGCTCGAGCGCGACCGACAGGCGCGAGAGCTTCGAGAGCAACTCGAGCGCGACCGGCAGGTGCGAGAACAGCTCGATCGCGAGCGGAAAGCGCGAGAGCAGCTCGAGCGCGACCTGCATGCAGCCAGGCATGTGGAGCTGCAGCAGAACAGCCTGCCAATCTCCGCTGGGCAGATCGTGCTTCACACGACCGATGTTTTGGGCCTAGAGGCTGGCCTGCACATGGCGCTGGACCCTCCGGCGATAGAGGTCGGCTACGCGGAAGAGTGGCCCTTCGACGGAGTGACCTTTGGTGCGAGCCCATTGGGGTACCCCCGATCGCCGAACGCGATGCGATGGCAGCGGGTTGCGAGCTTGGGATCGGCACCCCCTTAAATCGAGTCAGACAAAAGATCACGAACATGAATGTTCGGAGATCCGCGCGGGTTTCTCGCATCGGCGTTGGCCCCCCCTCCCTGGCGCGCCAAGTGCGCCAGGGGCGGCGCGACAGGCGCCGCCAGGGCCAGCGCAGATCCAAGAAATCCGCGCGGACCTCCGACAGGTTTGGCTTACGCAGGTTGTTTGCTCCTCTGCCCGAGTCGCGCACCAAAGGCCATTCTTGCCTGGGGCCACCCACTGCGTGTCGCCGAAGAGGCCCAGCGGGAGTGCGAGCGCAGGCAGCTGTGCGAGCAGGCCCAGATGCTCCTGGACGTGGCCGTCGGCCGGCGGCCCTGTCCCGGAGTGCTCGCGGCCCTCGCCCCCGAGGCGCCAGAGCTGCAGCCGCCACCTCTGGCGCTGAGGCGTCAAGGGGTCCTGGAGAGATCGGGAGCTGCCGACAGGGATCCAGGGGTGTCGTGGGGCTCAAGCCTCCAGCTTGGAGGTTCGAGGTTCGCTCTTTTGGAGGATCTTGCGTGTTCCTGGGGCGCCTTTATCGTGGCCACGGCTGGGTCCGCCCCGAAGTCCCTGTCAGAACGCACCCAGGAGAGGTCCAGGGGGCGATTTTGGACCCCTGATCAGGGGCAGCGTGTTTGGGGGATACGGTCAGGAACGTTTGCTTAGCGTATCGCGCCGCAGGTTCTGGCCCACCACGCTTCGGGGCGACACGCTAAGCACGTCCCAATTCCCGAGCGTTGACGCCCTGAGTGTTTCCCAGCCTCCCGCCCCGAAGAGCGGAGCGACACGCGATCCGCCTGCACATGACAGCATGTCGCCAGGGCCGCCGATGCGACGCGGTGAGCCAACGGTCCCGACCGTGATGCCTGCCAGGCGGTCGTGCCTTGTGCCAGGTCTGGCCGGTGGCGCGCACAGGGGGGTGGCGCGAGGGGGGCGGGGCCTCTCAAGAAGGCGCCAGAGCTTCCAAGAAAAGCCCGAAGGCTCTCAAGCAGGCTCCCCGCACGCCGGGTGGGGCTTCAAAGAAGGCCCTTGCTCTCGAAAGAGCCCCCTCCTCGCCTTCGTATAGGAGGCCGCTGGGGACCACTTTTGAGCAGTTGTTGCGTATGTTTGGGTATTTTGGGGGGTATCTTTATTTTTTCGCCCAAAATCCCCCTGTAGGGGGACAGGCCAGACGTAAGACCAGGACGGCCAGGCGCCCGCGCCGGTGTCCAGTGGGCAGTTTCCCACACGGGAGGAGCCGAGGCCTAGCCTGCAGTGATGCGCTGGGGCGGAGCGGGCCTTCGGCGGAGAGACGTCTTGCCAGCTCGGCTGCCCTGACGCGCCCGTGGTGAGACGCAGCACGCACTGTGTGCAAGACGTCCTCGCTGACGCGCTGCGTGCTGGGTCTGCACGTGCTGGCCCCCCGTGTGTTCGGCGAACGCATCGCCTCAGACCTGCGTGTTCAGTCCGCGTGTTGAGCTCC
Source organism: Prorocentrum cordatum (assembly GCA_963575745.1). NCBI lineage: Eukaryota > Dinophyceae > Prorocentrales > Prorocentraceae > Prorocentrum > Prorocentrum cordatum. Next base: position 175,723 of record CAUYUJ010014498.1, read on the forward strand.
GTGCCAGCACGCTGCGTGTTGCGTGTTGCGCATCTAAGCAGCTACGCTTGCCAGGGGTCCTAAATCGCCGCCACGAAAGTTCGATCCGCTTCGCGGCTCCACCAAGACGATGCCGAACGAAGGCTCCAAATGGTGGGCAGGGACCATCACGCCATGGAGCGGCAGGGCTTGCAAGCAGGAAGACGCCCCCATTCCGATTGCGAACCCGAAATGATGCGAGTTGAGATTTGGAGGAAGCCTTGGGCGGAATCGCCATATCGACTTTGAACCACATGGGTTTCGACTTATGCTTCGGAGGAAGTTTTGGCGGCGCGATCCGCAGGCCTCCTCCACCTCGGACCCCATCTAGGAGACCTCTAGTTCAGGCGTCTCTGTGACAAATCCAAAAATCCAGGCCGCAGTGTGAACGCCACGCAGCCTGAACGTGCACCGACACAGACTGAATGCAGCGCAGCGCGCCCAGGGCCAGGGCGTGCCACTGAGCTGATGCACCGCTGCACCATTTGCACCCACAGATCCCAGCCGCTTTAGCTGATGCAGCATTGGCCGTGTCCAAGCAACTCCTCTCGAGTCGATACGTATGAGGTGTTCCAGAAAGGGCTTTGCATTCGGGGGTCGAAGGAGTTTCCATCTCTTCCTGGACGGAAGGCGGCGGAAGGACGGCGGAAGGTGGCGGAAGTAAAACGAGGGCGTTTTTTTTGGCAGTTTCGCTAGGGGCATCCTCGAAATTCTGAACATCGGTGGCACCCCTCACGCAGATCGTGACGTCAGGGTCCAAAAACACATGGGAATTTCAACATTCTAACATAAAACCTTGAAGAACACATTGTAATTTCAATGATTTTGACTCCGATTCTCAGAGAATGGCGATTTCGCCTGAGACGTCCTCCCAAAATCGAGCCCCGACGTACCTTCTGGTACCCCAGACCCCGCCTCGGAGCCTCTTTGGAGCCTCCTGGAACCTCCTGGGGCCTCCTGAGGCTTTCTGTACCTTCTGGTACCCCAGACCCCGCCTCGGAGCCTCCTGGGGGTCTCCTGGAACCTCATGGGGCCTCCTGCGGCCTCCTGGAGCCTCTTGGGGCCTCCTGGAGCCTCCTGGGGTCTTTTGGGGCCTCCTGGGGCATCCTGGGGCCTCAGAACTACATGCACACACAGAGACACAAATCACACCCAACACATCACACGCTAGACAAACATAACACACACAACACCTACAACGCACAGAAAACACGCACAACACAGAGCACACATCACACACACACACACACACAACACTCACAATCCCGGGGCCTCCTGGAGCCTCTTCCGGTATCCAAGCCGGGCCTCCTGAGGTTTCCTGGGGGGCCCCGGTGCACACATCGCAAGGTGTGGCAACCCCACTTGCGCTCGAGTGCGACCTCAATCTTAGATTCTTCTGCGTTCACCTCCTGCCTCTTCCCTTTCGCTTAGGCACGCCCTGGCGGCGCCGCCCCAGCTTCCCCTTCTCCATCTCCGATCCTGCAGTCATGGTGTCTTCCTGCTTCAAACGCCCTTTCAGTTTTTGTTGTATGAGCCTGGGCACACACGTGCCACTTGTACATATGTATATGTGTGTACATATACACATAGAGAGCAAGGAAGAGAAAGAGAGAGAGAGAGAGAGACATCACCCTGCCGAATCGTAGCCTCACTCATAGCGAGTAACGCCGTGTGGCCAGTGCGCGGGGGGGAGGCCACGAAGCGCATCAACGTTACATCTGGATCGTTGCGCATAATCTTCACCAGCGCGCACTCTGATCGATTGAGCACGCATGTGCACCTCGTGTAATTGTGTCTAGCTGGTCGGGTTCATTAATGCCTGGTTTTTGCAGCTCGCTCATGGCCCAGGGCTTTCCCATCTGTGCACCCACCTCCATGTGTAGCGCCACGGCATGGAACGATCCGCTGCTGTTCATAATTCGTTGGCGCGCTCCTCATTCAAGATCGGCAGACCCAGTGGTCGTTATCCAGCACGCCGCCATCAAGTATTCACCTGTTGCCCACGTGCGGGTATGATCCTTTGCCTTGCTTATCTAACCCTGGACAATTATCACGTGGTTCGGGTTTTGTTCGTGGCTTACTATCATACATGTCACTGTGGCTTGAGTCTGCGATCCACTTGCCACCATGACCCAGTGTCGCAAACTCCCTGTTGGACTTACGCTGGTGTTACAAGTCCAAGAATAGATCCGCCATCCGCCATATGAAGTGAGCAGTATGTATGATTTGCAGGAAGGACAAGATGTATCGACAATTAGCTGCGATTGTCTTGAAGTTCAGCTTTGCTTTGATTCCATTACAGATTTTGTTCCATCGGGTTCCAGATCTCCCCGCGGCCCTGAACTTGTTCCGCCTTCCTTCTTCCAAATACATAATCTGGCCCGACCCATCCTAGTAACCAGTAGTGTTGAGCATTGCAGTCAAGCCGAGCGCTATCGCCTATGCATTCGGTGGACTCGCAGTGAGCAGCAAATATGTTTTCAAACACAGGTACCACCCAAGCGTGTACATTCTGAAACGATCAAGCCAGAAAGTTTGCTTGGCAAGTGCATGCGTATCAGTCAATCTAGCATTACGGGTCCATGGACATATCGCCGCAGCAGGTAAGCAAGGTCTCCTGATATTAGGAAAACATGTGTCCAGGAAAGGCCAGAAGAGGAGTTGGAGCGGGAAAGGACGTGGCAGAGTCGGACGGGGGAGAGGCGCGCAACACAGAGCCCCAGCGTTTCACAAGGTGTATCCTTGCAGGTCTCGGCTCCTTCCCCGGGACCGGCTTCTCATCCCGAGCCGCATTGTGACGGCCCAAACCTTTGCAAATACCACGAGAGCTTGAAGGTGGCCAAGCGAGTTCCGCTGTGTTTTTTTAGACCACGAAGTGATCAGAGTCCGGGGCTCAAAATTCGACCCCGTTGGCCCATCCTGGGCACGTTCAGTTCAGGATTTCGAAGCAGATCAAGCCGTGGCGACTAGGAGCCGCCCGGAGGCCCAGACAGAGTGAGAGACGCCTCGCCTCTCGAGTCCGGACGGACTCTGAAGAGGCGAAGGGGGTGCGGAGACAGGGCTTCTCCAGCACAACATGTAGACAGGGAAAGGTTCCATGTTTGATATGATCCAAATAATTTGATTGACAGTCGCAGCAGTCTCCGGTGCAAACATGCATTGCAAAGGCAAGTTGCATACGGCACGGAATACATATTGAAGGTGGTGTGAATATTCATTTGAGTTATTCACAGACGTGCAGTTTAGAAACATCTGTGGGGCAACAGCAGTCTGAGACATGCAAACCTTTGAAACAGTTATGAATCGAGTATATAGTTTGCATGCGGGCCGTAAGGCGGGGCCTGCGCCCTGGCATGGCCGTGTTCGTGAAGGACTCTGTTCGAAAAGCATACGTGCACAGCGCCGCACAGCATTCTGGGACGCAAAATGCGTCGCAGAAGCCGACACCACCACACGTTGCACCAAGTCGGGGCGGAGAGGCAAGGCCGAACGCACACGCCCATCTGGAGCGACCAACGCTTCCGAGTGGTGTACACGTGCCTGTGTGAATGCACAGGCCAAGAGGTCTGGCGGCGGGTGGGGGGGGGTCTGGCGGGCACCAGGCATCAGGCAGGCAGTGGACTCACTCCCCTTCCGTGGGCGGCAGGGTCAGCATTTGGTTCCTGGTTTTCCCACACAAGAATGCTCCGGGCGTCTGCTTGGACGCTGGCGCTCCTGCGGTCCATTACGAGATTGCAAACGGCGCCCGCATGCATATTGGATTCCCTATACACGTGTCGCACTTCGATGTTTTGTAGTCTTTGGCGCTCAAGCATTTGCCGCAGCAATCCTAGAGCATTCTCGCACAGTGGCCGTAAGCTTTCGGCGGCACAGCGCCATTTACATGTTGTCTGGTTTGCAGTCAGCAGCGGATCCACATGAAAACAGAAGCTCCCAAACTGATGTACCCAGGCATGTCACAGAACATAGACCAGGCCGAAGTACTCGGCAATGTTGCCTGTAGCGATTAGCAAGGTCCCCCCACAGCTCGCGAGGACCTAGCGGGAGCCCTCCGCATACCGAACACACCCAAAGTGCCCTGATGTCTCGAAGCCCCCTGGTCGTTGACAGTAGGTATTTTGGGACTCCCAGATCCCAATCTACTTCGGCCGCCTTCCTACCTCAAGAGTCGAGTGGCTTTCCAATCTGCTTCCAAAGCCTTCCAACTTTATGGCTCTGGCTACTTGTTCCGACCGACGGGTAAACGGCCCATCCCTCACCGGGCGGGCCTTCAGCATGCGGCGCTGCTGCCGGGCAGCTTCCTCCTCGAGGGGCAAATTGCGCGCGCGGACCATTGCGCTATTCCACGCGAGCGCGCCTGGGAGCACGGAGCCGCTGGTAATGCCTTCTTGCAGCCAGGACTGTTTGGCGTACTGTCCCGGCAGCCGCCTCCTTAGTTCGGACGCCACGGCGCAAACATCCCTGTGACTCGCAGGATCTCGGCCCGCTGCCCCGCAGAACGGGCACGACTGGACAGGCGGCCCCAAGACCTTTCGCAGCCAAGCACTCGCCATCTCAAAGTTTAATAAGGGTTTCATGTTGGTAATCTGGTGCACTCCAGGGACACCGGAGGGCATCAGGCGCAAAGCCTGGGCCACTGCTGCTACTGCAAGCCTTTCGCCCGCAGTCGGCTCTGAACCATGGCATCAGCGAGCCATCTCTCAGCAGCGCGCGTGGCTTTGCACACATACCTGTACGCGTGGAGCCTCCCAGAGATGCACCATGAAACAACCTCGTCCAAAACTTCATCTGCTGTGCATCCTGTAATCTGGTTGAACACATCAGAAGCCATAGGAAAACTCACGAACGGTCGCAAGGCCTCGATCCGGGATCCGCCTCCGCGGTCTCGGACCTCCCGTTCCCAGTTCGCGGGGTGAGGCCCGCGCAATCCCCCAGACCGCTCGAGTCTCCTTGCAGCCTCGATCAGTGACGCAATATTCATTAAGAAGAGGTCTTGCGCTTCAACTTTGGTCCTGAACAGCGTCCTGGAGTGGCAGAAAACAACGAATGGGGCCCACCTTACTCTTTCAAGGAATCATCAAGCAAGCTCTCGAATCGCTGTCATGGTAGACTCGGGCAGAACAAGGAATTTGATGACAGCAATGGCAGAGCAAACACGTTCCATGCGAGCGCTCGGGTGGCCAGTCTCGTCTTTCGGCTCCTCAGAGCGGTCAGTGTTTGCCCGAGTTTGTCCATGGGGCTCGTGGACCACATCGGCCGCAGTCGCTTCGGAGCCGAACCAGAAACCGAGTGACTTGTGTCGTCGTGCTACGTCCGCCCCGGCCCATGCGAGAGCAGCCATGCGGGCTCTTCGTCGCTGAGGGCTCGATTTGGGCGGAGGCCTCTGCAAGCATGAGACGCTCAGAATTGCCACTCAAGCCGCAGCGTCCCGTGAATCGAAAAGAGCGCCCAATCATCGCAGAAACCTTATATGTGCGAAATTTCTTCAGTCGTGCTTCCTTGATACAGAACTGGGCCAACCGCAACACCGTAAAGAAACACTCGTAAGGGATGTCCCTGATAATATCCAGCCAAGAGCACGACTTGCGGGAAAACGCCGCCTGATTATGTCCAGAATGCCTTGTGCGCGTGCATGCGACCATCTACGCATGCCAACAGCTGTTGCGGCAACCGGGCGTGAACCAAGATTGCACAAACCCAATCCAAAGATATCTTGTTGAGCTGTTTGGGCAATCAAGAAGAATAACAACTTGCAACGCGCGTGGGTTCCGACCCGCTGACTGCACAGCCTCCGATATCTCAATCACATTACGTTCAATGCGGCCTCCTGTCACGAAGGCGTGCTGGCGCCGTCGGAGTTGGGCAGGCCCTGCCGCGTCAAGAATGCGACGAATCATCTGCCCCAGAATTTTAGCGTCCTCGTTCGGGAGTCCCAGATCTCTGGTCGCGCCCACCGTCTCTGCACCCTGTTTCCTTGGAGTACGGGACGTACCATGCAAAGTCGACCAAGTGTTGTGGAACAGGCCGCCCTGTTGCCAAGTCACCAAAAGTTTCGACAAGCATTTCAGACATCAATTCGGCATGGATCTTATAGAGACGGCCTCTTACGCCAGTCGTGCCTGGCGCCTTCTTCTCGGGAAGTGCCAGCATAATGTGTATTACACCATTGATTGAGATTGCATTGGCCGCTGAATTTAAGTTCAAGTCCCAGCCGCGTAACACTCGAGCCAATAACGTTGGATCTCCACATGGCTATCCCTGTCGTTGTCTCGCGGCTGTCCTCAGACACCTTCCGTTGCCCACCCTGTCATTGACAAAGAGGCCACATTGTTCCACGTGGTATCGTTTTGCACCGTATGAGCCCTTCAGCTGGCTCATTACCCAAGGATGCGCGTTTGCACCGATCAGAGTGTCCCCCGCGCAGGCGCCATGCCGGGAGAGCAGAAAGCTCTCCAGAGGGTTCTCGGCGAAACTCTTTGTCCTCTGCCCGCTCTTGCAACATAGTCCTGAAGTTCATGGAGCTCTTGAAGCAGCGCCTCGGCGTCGCGTACTAGCACCTTCGACGATTGCGGCTCGATCTCTGTTTCAATCGTCGATGCAAGCTATGGGCACAATGCATCCGTTTGGCAAATTGCGCATGGTGGACCGATCGATTTTGCACTGAAGCCAATACACAGCCAGAGTGACATCAAACTTGTGTACTGCTAAGTCATCCGTGCCTCGGACGTCCTGCATGAAGCTATTCGCAGCTGCATGGGTTAGATGTTTGAACTCCCGTAGCGCTTCGGGTCCCCCTTGACCGAAAAGGGCCCATGTTGCGGCATCGTTAGCACATCCCCGCAAGAAACGCTGGTCATTGACAAGACCATCAGGCATGACATCCTGCACATCAACTTGGGTCAGTATGCGCTGCCGTCTTGGCCGCCTCCGATCTAAGCGCAGTTCGACTGACAGATGGTCGGAAGCATTAGGGCAAGGTATGTCGCGGACGGTTGCGACTGTTGATTGTTGGTAAGCGTGACGCAGAATATCGCATCTGATTCAGCAGAAGCAGTGGTTTCAGCTAGGTGCCAGCGCGGCCCCCGCACGTCGACAGTTGGGTTCGTCGATTGGTCCTGTCCGCGGAGCATTCAGGGCATTGAGAAGATCGCCCCAGGCTGCAAGGACAGGCCTCCCAGGTTGCCATGACCCCGTGGACCAAGAGGACCAGTGCTCAGGCTCCACCACGAAATTGCGGCCCCCGCCTATCACACATTCAAGCCGAGCGCATCCACGCTCTCTTGCGAACGCGTGGACGGCACAGGCCAGTTGGCGAGCTCGAGTGGCCGCTGAATTGTTGTTTCAATAAACATTGATATGCAGTCTGGTGCTCTCACCAGCATTGCATAACAACGCAGGGGCCGTCTCGGGCACCAACGCAGCGTGATGCTGCTCTGTTGCCTCGGCAACTGCGATGTCCAGCCGCGACAGTTGAGTTTCTGACACGCACATGGCAAGTCCAAGGAAGCCTACCCCGCAGTGGAAGAATGTTCGCACTCCTCTGAGAAGGCTGGGGAAAACGTCCGTTGCCGCAGCGTTGGGCGCATGCAACTCAGAGAAACCAGCACGATCGAATATGTGTGATGTGTGTGTGTGTGCGTTCGGCAATTCCCGACTTTGCGAATTGTGATCGGGCGTGCCCAGTTCATGCAGCCTGTAAAATACAGCGCTCGCGAATTCATCCGAGTCTTCGTGTCCTTCTCTTGGAAAAGGGCATTGCCTTAATCATATCTGCTCCTGGATCGAAAGTTCACAGGCCGCTATATCTATTCCTGTATCGAAGGTTCACAGGCCGCTCCCCCCTCCCAGATGGGATGGGTCTCAGGGTTCCACAGGCCCCCCAGATGGGATGGGGAGGTTCATAACGACGACGCCGACGCCGACGGACGATGACTACGACGACGACGACGACGACGACGACGACGACGACGACGACGACGTGACGACGACGACGACGACGACGACGATGACGACAGGGCGAACAGAGAGATCTCTGAGAGCAAGGGGGTCGCCTTGGAGCCTCTTCGTGCCATCCCTGGGGCCCGCGTGCGGGCGAGAGGAGGAGGGGGAGAAGAAGGAGGAGGAGGAGGAGGAGGAGGAGGAGGAGGAGCAGGAAGACGACGACGACGACGACCACAACGACGACCACAACGGCGAGGAAGAGGATGAAAGGAAATGGAAGACGATGAGGGCAAGGACGAGGACGAGAAGGAGGAGGAGGACGAGGAGGAGGACAACGAGGACGAGGACAGATCCCTCAAATAGCCTCTTGGGCACTCTCGGGACTCTTTTGGGGGATCTTGGAGTCCTCTTGGGGCGAATTTGGGTAGTCTTGGGGCCGTCTTGGGGCCCTCTTGGGGGCCCTCTCGGGGGTCCCTTGGGAGCCTTGGAGGGACTCCGTGGGACATTTTGGCAGCCATGTATTAAAGGGGGCGTGCCCCCGATTTTCCTCCCTCCTCGGGGGCCATCAAAGTCGCCTCTTGGGGCACTTTTGGGGTGCTCTTGGGCCGCTCTTGGGCCGCTCTTGGGCGCTCTTGGGGCCGTCTGGGAGGCCTCTTGGGCGCCTCTTGGGCCTCTGTTGGGCCATCTTGTGGCAATCTTGAGGCCTCAAAAGCGCATCGGAAGCGAAACGGCGAGAAGTCAAATAACATCGACTTTCTCTAGGTGCTTGAAGGATTGTGGCCTCTTGTGAGCGTCCTGGGGGGGCTTCGATAGCACTTGGACCGTCTTGTGGCCCTCGTCGAGCCTCTTGGAGCCATGTCGGAAGATATCTTGAATCATGTCGGCTATCTTGAGCCATCTTGGAGGCAATTGTAGAGCATCGGACGCCCTCTTGGAGCCATCTTGAGTCAGTCACCTTGAGCGCCCTGACAAGTCGCGTCCCCCCGGGGAGGGTACCCCTCCCCGAGGGGAAGAGGGTTTTTGAAAGAGAAGAGAAAGATATCGCTAGATCGTCTTAGCCCAAAGGCCTGGTGAGATATATCCATATCCACCGCCCGCCGAAACCCGAGTTTCTCCCAGGCTGTGGTTACGGATAAACTCCCGGCTCAAACGAAGGGAGTTCCAACGCCGAAACCCACGCGGGCTTCCGCCAATCATGTGTTTGCGCATAGCCTTTTCCCTCGAGGGTGCGGCGCGAAGGAGGAGGAGGAGGAAGAGAGGAGGAGGAGGAGCAGGTGGACCAGTCTGAACCCAAGACTCATCAACGACGACGATGTTGCAATAAGCCCCACTTCCAAGCTCCCTCTTGATAGGCCCCTTGAAGGATTGATTTCACTGAAGGAAGTGCCCCGTTGGAAAACAACAGTTTGAAAATCCTGAGCTGTGCCGAATCACCACTCCTGGGACTTTAATGCCACGGGTGAGCGCTACTGTTGCGCCTTGACGGTCCTGAATCTTGCCAGAACGCCCCTCCTGGATTTCCAACACCACGAATCAACGTAACTGTTGCGTCCCGACAGTCCGACCTCTGGCCAAAACACAAGTTGTGGGACGCTATAACCACAAACACATTTGAAACGGTTGTAAAGTCTTTAAACGAATGAGCGCGGGGCTAAGGTGAGAGCCACATGTTGAAAAGGAATTGCCCTCAACCCGTGGACCTCTCGCAATGTGTTAAGACGAATGTGTTTGGCGCCACGGCGAGAGCCACATCTAGGAAGGGAGCCGCCCTCCATCCGTGAAGCTCCTGCAGCACCATCTGACGAATGTGCACGGCGCTGGTGTGAGAGCTACATTTTGAAAACGACCTGTCCTCAATCCATGAAGCCCTCTGCCCATACGTAAGACGGGTGTGCGCGGCACTAATGCGAGAGCCACAGTTTGAAAACCAGTTGCACTCCATCCGTGAAACTCTTGCACGCCTGAACTTCAGGATCATAAGTCGTAAGGCAGTCTCAGGCGAAACGCCCGGCCCGCCCTTCCAAGTGGCCCCAGGGTGCGACAGGGAGGAGTTACCCACAAGGAAGAGGAATGGAGGAGGAGGAGGAGGAGGAGGAGGAAGAGTGGGAAGAGGAGGAGGAGGAGGAGGAGACGAAGAACGTCGAAGAGGAGGAGAAGGAGGAGGGAGCAGGACGTAGGAGGAAGAGGAGGAAAACGAGGGAGAAGTGTTGAGAAATGCTGAGGAGGAGGAGGACGAGGAGGAGGAAGAGGAGAGGGCGAGGAGGAGGAGGACGAGGAGGAGGGCGAAGAGGAGGAGGAGGTTGGAGGACGAGGAGGAGGAGGACGAGGAGAAGGACAAGGAGGAGGGACGCAGGACGCAGCATAGAACGGCGAAGCATCCGAAAATGCGACGACGATTCTAGAACATGTGAGTACTATATACACTTGCGCGAGAACTCCAGCCGAATGGGGGCCAAAGAATGTGCCACGGCACACCGAGGCGACAGGGGTTCCCAGGGAACCAGGGCGCCCAGGCAGGCATTCCACCAGCTACGGCCCCCGAGGGGGTCAAAGACAAGCAGAGGACCACCCCCCCGGGAACGGACGGGCGCACCCCCACAGCCCGCCAAAGGCTGCCCCCACCAGAGGAAGAGCAGGCTTTCGCGCCGCGCAGGGAAACCTGCGCCACCGCCAGCACAGCCCCAGACAGAGCCCCGACCGAGAAGAACGAGCCGATTCCAGCAGCAGGCGCGGGCAGCGGAGGTCCTGGAGGGGCCACAACGCTCCGCACCTCAGACAAGCCTGAGGCTCGTGAAGTGCTCGACATCATTCCTGACATCCAGCAGCTTGTACGACATCAGCTGCTTCACGTCAGAATCCAGCCGAAGCGCGGGGTACTATTCGAGGGGTCGGTGATGTAGAGGACCTCCAACCCCTCCGTCCGCAGGTCATCGAGAGCATGCGGCCTAGACACGGCATCGGTGTTTGTGCAGATGATGCAGTAGATGTCGTTATGTTGTTCTTGCATGCGATCCAGGGGCTTCGTCAAGTTGATCAGTTCGTCCCCCGATTTTCGAGGTGTATCAGAGCATGAGCTCCGCGAACTGACGGCGGTTGTCGGCAACGCCGCCGCGACCTTGCCCAGGTAACGCGCCACCACCATGAGCAACGGCTCCAACCCTGGGGGCACATTCTGCACGAACGGCTTCACCAGCACTGCTAGGAAGCTTGCAGCCGCCATGAGCAGCAGCTCCACCTCAATGTACACCTTCTGCTCGAACGGCTTCACCAACACTATCTTGCCCCAGTAGCGCGCCACCGTCATGAACAGGAGCACCGCCAGAGACTCCACAGGCACTACCAAGAAGCTCGCCGCCGCCAAGAGCAGCAGCTTCACCACCAGGTACACCTTCTGCCCCTGCACCACCAGGCACGCATTCTGCCCGAACGGCGTCGCCAGCACCACCATGAAGAAGAAGGGCGGCGCCCACATGCTGATCCGCACGGCCACCATCAGCAAGGCGGACGGGAAGAGCTCTGGGACCACCGTCTCCACGCACACGATGATCTTAGTTGCTTTTCTTGTTGTTGTTCTTCTTGCCCGTTTGGTTGGCAGCCCCTCTACCAGGTACGCCTTCTGCCCGAACCGCGTCTGCACGAATGGCATCGCCACCACAACCAGTAAGCGTGCCACCGCCATAAGCCGCGGCTGTACACCCAGGTACACTTTCTGCACGCACGGCTTCCTTAGCACGATCATGGAGAAGACGAGCGGTATCACTTGGACCGCAGCAAAGGCGAGAGCCATGGTTTTCAGAAGAATCCGCCCTCCGCCCGTGAAGCTCTAGCATTATGCTTGAAAGAACGTGCGCAGCGCTGACGCGACAGCCACATTTTGAGCACCACCACTCCTCCGTCCGCAAGACTCTCTGCCTTATGTTGGGACAAGTGTGCGCGGCGCGAAGGCGAGAGCTACAGTTTGACCCCCCCCCCCTTCCATCCGTGAAGATCTGGCAACTTTCAAGCTACATGATCATGCCTGGTGAAATGCCTAGCCCGCCCTGCCGGCCCGTCTCGGGGGGCGACCGGGAGGAGTTATGTGTTCAAGGAAGTGGCAGGGAGGACGGGGGGAAGGGTGGAGAGATCAGGAGGGTGAGGGGGCGAGGGGGAGGGTGGAGGGAGGAGGGAACGCATCAATCCTCGAGGGAGGGCGCGGCCGCCGGGAGCGCAGGGACCTTTTGCCCCCGTGGCCGCCCGCCGGCGCCGAAGCCTTCGAGCGGCGGGGCCTCCACCCCGTGCCGAGCGAGGTGCCCGCTTCGATGGGGGGGCTCCTTCTCCTCTGCCTCCTCCCTCCCTCCCTCCCTCGCCTGCCTCCCCTCCCTCGCTCCTCCCTCCTCCCTCCTCCCCCTCCTCCTCCTCCTCCTCCTCCTCCTCCCTCCTCCTCCTCCTCCTCCTCCTCCTCCTCCTCCTCCTCCTCCTCCTCCTCCTCCTCCTCCTCCTCCTCCTCCTCCTCCTCCTCCTCCTCCTCCTCCTCCTCCTCCTCCTCCTCCTCCTGCTGCGCTTCGCGCGCCAGGGAGGGGGTCCAGCGCAGAACCAAGAACTCTGCGCGGACCGTCGAAAGTTTCTGTTTGTTCCGCTTTTGATTTTAACTGAGCCTCGTGGATGCTTCTCGTCGCCACGGCCGGTTCCGCTTCGAAACGCGGATCGGGATGGCCGTCGCAGGGTCTGGGGACCGATTTTGAACATATTTGGCCAGGGGGGCAGTGCTGATCTCAGCGGCAGCGTTAAGGGGGGCATTCGAGGTTCGAGGTTTTCGGATGTTCTCGTAGGTTCCTGACGGTTTTCCAGCCTCGGGGTGCGTTCCAGCAGCTGCGCCTCGCCGATGGCTTTCCAGGGGTGCCCAGATCACCCCGAGCGGTCGCCGGCGAGCCGAGTTATGACCGAAAGCCAGGGGCAACTCTAGGGGAGAACAGGATAAGAGGGCGATCGAGTTATGACCGAAAGCCAGGGGCAACTCTAGGGGAGAACAGGCTAAGAGGGCGATGCATCGGCCCCCAATCGCCCATGCATCGCCAACAGGAGCCCGATAGCCCGCCTCTCCCAAGAAAGTGTGGATTCGCGCTGGGGTGCCTATCGCTGACCTCTCGGAGATGTGCCGCCGAGTCCAGCTCGACGTTTCCCCCCTGAGCCGCGTTACCTCTGATGATTTGTTTTCTTCGACTCCCTCCTGTCCCAGCACCTACCTCGCTGGTATCGCCTGCCGCCTGCACGTGATCCCGCTGCACGCGGGTTTGGCACTCGTGCCAAGCAGCACCGCCCGTAGGATGCGTGCATGAAGCGTTCGAGCAGCACGGGCTGGAGGAGGGGACCTCTGAGCCCAAACAAGAGCCAAGAGGGTGACAGAGGCGGACATTCCTGCCTCTGCCACTCGCGACCCTTCTGGCTCAGCTCATGCCTCCCCCCCCCACCCAAGCCCCTCTCGAGGTTCGAGGGGGGGCCCCTCGCTCTTCCCGGGCCTGCGGGGGGGGCTCCTTGTCGCCACGGCGGGGCCCGCCTCGAGGCTGCGACCCGAACGCGCCACAGAATGGGTCTGGGGTGAGGCCGAGCTTCTGTCAGGAAGGGAGAAAACACACAGGCACAACTAATCTTCGATTCCCCAGAAAATGTGGAATATGGGTAGTGGGTGGGCAGACAACAGCCCAGAAGATATGTGAAAATATAGGGGATCTGGTTATTTGTGTGTGCTTATTTGTGTTTCCCAGGGCCCTTCATTCTGAGCCGTGGACCCTGGCCCCCTTCGCTTCGTGAAAGAACACGGCGGAAGGGTTTGGAAGGCCCTTCACGAGGCCCCAGGACCGTCGACAAAACAACTCGAGGTGGAAAACCGGCCCTGGGGAAAGCGTTCAGGCCTCCCGGGGTCCACGTTGTGGAGACATCCCGACGTCGGGGGTCTGGGTGGCGGGCCCTTGAATCTGAGAGATGGCTCTTTTCTGGGCCCTGAGACCTGGGCGGCGCAGTTTTTTCACACTGGCCTTAGGTCGGGCCTGTCCCCCTACAGGCGGATTTTGGCAAAAATCAGACATACCCCAAAAATACAGCAAACATATTCAAAGATTATCCCAACAAAAAATCGTCCCCAGATTATTTGTACTATTTTTATATAGTTTTGTATCTCCCTCCTGTAGAGGGACAGGCCCGGCCTAACACTGGCCGTGTTCGCCCAGTCTCGGGCCTTGGGGCCCTTCCGGAAAGGTCCGGCGCCGGAAGTGCCGCCGGAAGTTGGGGTCCAGGGTTCTGGCAGTGGTTTTGTCACTATGTTGCATGTTTGTTCGCGACGTCGAGCACCTGCATTGCCGAGATGTTGCCCACGCCACGGTGCATAGCATGAGCTTGCGTGCAGGTTGGCTCGAGCGGTGTTCCCAGTTTGCCCAGCGGCGTTTTGAATCGTGATGTGGTATGGTTAATTACCAGTGATGTCTTGCGAAGGAAAATTGCTCGCGACGTCGGGTCCCTGGGGGCACCCGACGTTTCGAAAAGTCCGGGGAGGCCGCTTAGTGGTCGTCTGTGTCATCCGCGGGCCGGTTCTGGGCCTCGGGGCCGTCAAGAAACGACCATCGGGTGAGAGGCCGGAGGGTGAAGTAAGTAGCCGCTCGCGGAGGCTGGTTGTTCACGCCCCTTCTTCTCTCTCTCCCCCCCCCCTGCTCCTGCGCATTGGTGTCGCGTGCGCGCACCCGCGTGCCTTCGCAACGCGCGTGGGCCCCCTTCGTGCTCGCTGCTGCTGGTCGACCCTGGCTGGATGGGCCCCAGGCGTGGCCTTCTTGCCAGCCGTCGCGGTTCGCGCGCGCGCGCGCTGCCGGGGGAGCGCTTGCCCGCGCTCATCCTGTCAGATCTGTGGCATGTCGCTGGCGAGCGCCTACATCCAGCAGGTTCTGCCCTTCTCTCCTCGCTCTGTGCCCCGTCCTCCTCCTGCTCCCCCTTCCCCCTCTTGGTCTCCCTCGGTTGCACTCGCGAGGGCTTCCGTGCGGGCGCCGTCCATTCAGATTGGCCCACGTACGCGCGAGTTTGCCACCTGTGTTTGCCTTGGTCATCTTCGTCCCTGTCCCCTTGCCTGGCCCAAGTCCGGGACTACGGATCGTTTTTGTGTACAGTGGTTCGGCTTCGACAGCCGTTTAGATTGCCACGTCTACGTGTTAACAGCCTCTTCCCCTTCTCCTTCGTTCGCCGTTTGATTTTTTTTTGTCACCCCTTGCCCTCGCAAAGATTGTAAGCAGCGGTGATCGTGCCAGCGGCGGTTGGCAAGCACGCTTGCCACTCTCCCTCCTCTTCGTCCTCACGGGTTTAGTGGCAATGAGCGTAGCTTGCAATGCAATCTGACGTGTGCGGTGTGCGTGGCTGTCGGCAGGTGAAGCATGGACCCCGACAAATACGGTTGTGCAATGTCGACGCTCTACTTATATGGTGCTAGGTACGTGGTGCAGGCTACGTGGTGCAATGTATGTGGTGAAAGTTTGTGGTACAGGCTATGTGTGGCTAGGCATGCGGTGTAGGCTACATGGCGCAAGCTAGGTGAACTAGGGGATGTAGTGTAAGCCGCGCGGTATGAGCTATGTGGCGTGAGATGTGTGGTGCAAGGTATGTTGTATTACCTGTGTGGCGCAAGCTAAGTTTTGTCACATGCGATATAAGACACGTAATGTAATTCATGATTGTAGGTAGTGAGTTGTCAGCTCCACTGCTCACGCAAACATCCCATCGTTCCGCCCGCTTTTTGGTTTTGCTAAACCCACGCGGCCACGGTTGCACTTGTGCTGGACATTGGCTGGTGCATCTTCACGACCGCGCTGGCTTGCGCAAGTTCGTACGCAGAGCAGCCTGCTGGTTTGCACAATGGGTGCTCGAGCGGGCGCGGTGTCATGGTGACGCCGACAAAGGCGACAACTATGATGGTAGTAAGGACTATGTTGGCGAAGATGACGAATACGACGGCCAGGCCAATGATGGCGCCGATGCTGTTGACGACGATGACGATGATGATGCCCATGCGTTGGTGATGAAAGCGATTGGATGATGATGACAGCACTGGCGACGATTGAGGATGCCGGTAACGGCTGTGATGCGATGGCTGTGATGAGGGTAATGGTGAGGCTGCGCGCGCGCAGGAATTCAAGAAAGCTAACATACCACGATGCTGAAAAGACTTCGTCTTTCCCTATGTGCATGAAGAGCTTTATCTTGAAACGTTGCGAAAGCAATCGGCCTGGGATGGATTTCGACACGCGTGCGTGGCGGCGCGCGCCTGTGGCCCGCATGATATTACGTGATACGATTCTGTGCTGGGCGCACGCTGGGTCAGCGCAAGGCGAACCGCGTGGTGGAATGAAAGTGCGGTGTCTGGCCGAGATGGCTAAGCTCAGATGGCTTCCTCGCGAGTTCCGCAAATGCGCGTGGGCAGAGAGGCTTGAATATTTGCCATGCAAACCAGAGGTTGGTTGATGTTCTTGTGTTGGATCGCTTGCAGAACGGGTATGGCTGCTCGAAGTACCCAGTGCTTCATCCCAGGTCGTTGTTTTTGACAGTCCCCGAGCACGGCGAGGGCCCTTGGAGGCCGAGCGCGACCGACAAGTGTCCGCCGTGGCTCCTGTTCGCGGCGCCAGCATGTCCGGGTCCCCCTGCTGTCCCTCCTCCTCGCCCCCCGCTGCCTGGGCCAGGACGGTGCCGTGTGCGGGCGGCTCGCTCTCCCCTCAACAGCCGTCGCGTGGTCGGCCGGTGCAGGCTGTCCTTCCCGCGGTGGCCGCCGGCGGGCGTTCCCACACGCATTGGTCATTTCATTTCTAATGATTCGAAGGTTCTTTGTTTTTTTGGGGGGCCAAGCTCATTTCATTTCTACTTGTTCTATCCTGAGCCTCTTCCTGGCCACTAGGGGGCCAGGAATAATTAGAAACGAGCACAATTAGAAATGAGCACGATTAGAGATGAACGACGTGTACGCATCCGAGAGCCAGCGATCTTCCCCCCAGTCTGGCTAGAGGAACTGTGGCTCGCATCGGTTCTTGTCCTGTCTTGTCCTCCCTGGGCCCCAGCGGGTGCAGCGCGGGCCGCCGCAGGTGCAGGGCGACTTCCAGAGGCAGGCGCGGCGCCTGCGCCGCGCCCCGCTCGAGACGCCGCAGCCCCAGCGGCAGCTCTGCGGGCTCCACCCGGCCCCGCGCCTTAGCTCCGGGGAGGGAGGGGGGAGGCTGAGCAAGGGGAGGGGGCGAGGGACCCTGCTCCCTCGCTCGCTCTCCTACTTCCTCCTTGCTGCCATCTTGCTCGTTCTCTCTGTTCCTCTCTCTCTCTCTCTCTCTTCGCCGTCTGCTTCCTCTTCCGGCCGCTGCTCTTGCTGTCGCACGCGTTGCATTGAGCGCTTAGGCACATGTTTCGACGCTTGTGCGGAGCAGTGTACAGTCGGTCTAGTGGCGTCAGGAGTTGTTCCCCTCAATGGGGTGGTCATCATAGCAGCTGAACCGAACAGAACAGAACAGAACAGAACAGGGACCCTAGGATCTTGGCCCCGCAGATGTTCCACAATGCGCGATGTTGCCTTGCTTCAGGCCCTCACGAATCGATCCGGCTTGGAAAATATGCGCAGAAAGGTGGGATCCAGTGCGCCAGTCGAGCTTTTCACGACATTGCAATCTTGTCGAGGAGGGGAACGAGTCGAGGAACAAAAAGCGGCCTAAACATGCATTGCCAGAGGTCCACGCGGATTGATTGGATCGGAGCCGCCCCTGGCGCGCTCCGCGCGTCAGGGAGGGGGTCCAGCGCCGATCCAAGAAGTCCACGCGGACAGTCGAAAGTGTATGCTTGTGCAGAAATTTGTACTTGTAGGGAGGAGCGAGGAGTGGGCAGGGCCAAGGGAGGCAACGGGAAGGGGCAAGAGATGTGAAGGGACAAAAATAATATACGCATTCATATATATATATATATACATATATACGTGTACACACATACTTCTACACATACGTAATAACTATAGATGTACATATATATATAAATAAGAGGGGGAGGAAGGAACAGGGGGAGGTGCATGAGGAGCAGCAGGAGGAGGAGCTGGAGGAGCAGCAGGAGGACAGGGTGGGGGTGAGGAGGAGGAGAAGGAGAAAGAGAGGAAGAGGAGGAGGAGGAGGAGGAGGAGGAGGAGGAGGAGGAGGAAGAGGAGAGGAGGAGGAGGAGGGAGGAGGAGGAGGAGGAGGAGGAGGAGGAGGGAAAGACCGATGAGGAGCTGATGGAGGAGGAGGAAGACGAAGGGGGAGGAGGAGGAGCAGGAGGTGGAGGAGAAGGAGGAGGAGGAGGAGGAGGAGTCGGAAGAGCAGAAGGAGGAAGAGGAAGAGGGAAAGGAAACAAAAGGAGCAAATGGGGGAGGAGCAGAAGCTGCAGCTCGAGACAGAGCAGGAGTAGGAGGACATGACAGAGGTCCCAGCACAGGCCTCCGAGAACCCGAAAGGGTTCTCAAACGCACGAATCATTACATTTGCAGGTAAACAAAGTGTCGGGCCATCTTCCGCCGGAAGGCTTCGGTCGACTTCATTTCCTCTTCCAATACCTTCTCGTTCATCTCATCCTCGATCCGCCTCCCTCCTCCTCTCTCATGCTCCCTTCTCTTCCCTCCTTACTCCGAAGAGCGATTAAGCCCTATGTGAAGATGAGGTTGTTCAGAGTAGTCTGCATTATCTTCACCGTCCTTGAGACCACTTGACGTTCAATTCCATTTCCTGAAGTCCTCATTCCTCCCTCCTCCGTCCTGCTCCTCCTCCTCTCCTCCTCCTCCTCCTCCTCCTCCTGCTCCTCCTCCTCTTCTCCTCCTCCTCCTCCTCCTCCTCCTTCTCCTCCTCCTGCTCCTCCCTTCTTCCCTCCTCCCTCCCTCCCTCCCTCTGTCCCTCATCCGTCTCTCCTCCTCCCCCCATCCTGCTCCTCCTCCTCCTCAGATCCTCCTTCTCACATCCTCCTTCTCACCCCCCTGATCCACCTCCTCCTCCCTCCTCCCTCCCTCCCTCCCGTCGGGTCGGCCGTCCCTCCCTTCCTCCCTCGGCCCTCATACCCCTTCGGTGGCCTCCCCGCGCGCGCAAAGCCCCGCGCGCTGGCGCGCCCCGCGCGCGCGGAGCCGCGCAAGGCCCTGTCCTCGGCCGCGCCCGCCCCCGCGGAGTCCGAGGAGGTCGAGGCCCGGGCTCCGCTGTCGGACGGCGAGCGACGACAAGCGACGACCGACGAGCGACGAGCGGCGGACGACGGACGACGACCGACGGACCACGACCGACGAACGACGACCGACCAGCGACGAGCGACGAGCGACGAGCGACCGACGAGCAACGACCGACGAGCGAGGACCGACGAGCAACGACCGACGAGCGAGCGCCGACCGACGGACCACGACCAACGAGCGCCGGCCGACGAGCGACGGAGCGAGCAACGACAAACGGCGAACGAAGGGCGAACGACCAGCGGACGAGCGACGAGTGGACGAGCGAATGCCCGGGCCGTGGGTCCCCGCGCCCGCGGAGCTCGATCGTCCGTCGGTCGGTCGGTCGGTCGGCCGTCGTCGTCGGGAATCGTCGATCGATCGGTCTTCGTCAAGGACCGTCGTCGTCGTCGAGGATCGTCGAGGACCGTCGATCGTCTGTGGCCGTCGTCGTCCGTCGTCGGCTGTCCGTCGGTCTACCATCGTCGATCGTCCGTCGGTCGTCGTCGTCGGGATCGTGGATCGATCGGTTGTCGTTGAGGACAGTCGTCGTCCAGGATCGTCGAGGATCGATCGACCGAGTATCCATCGGTCGAGGTTCTCGCCCCAAGTTCGGTCGTCGATCGTCCGTGGCGGTCGTCGTCCGTCGTCGATTATCCGTCGTCGATCTTCGTCGTCCGTCGTGGAGCGTCGTCGTTCGTCGTCCTCGTCGGTGGTTGTCGTTGTTCGCCGTCCTCGCCGTAGTCGCCGCCGTCGCCGTTAGTCGTCGTCGCTAGTCGGTCGTCGTCGTCTGTACGCCGTCGTCGTCGCTGCTGGACGTTTTCTTCGGCTTTCGATTGCGTCCAGAGGTTATCGGAGGCTCCGCCGCCGTCGTCGCTGGTCGTTCGTCGTAGTCGCCGCCGCCGGGGTCGAAGGTTCTCGATGATTTTCAAAGTTTCTCGTCGGCCTCCGACGGTTTGGATGCTCTCGGAGGCTCGCAAAGGCTCGGAGGATCCGCCGTCATCTTTGACCGTCATCTATTGTTGTCGTCGGTCGGTCAGTCGGTCGATCGTTCGTCGATCGCCTGTCGTCGACCGTCGTCGTCGAGGATTGAGGATCGTCGACCGTCCGTCGTCGATCGTCATCCGAAGTTCTCGTCTGCCTTTGATGGTTTTCGCAGGCTCTCGGGGGCTCCTCAGAGGCTCTGCGAGGCTTCGCCGCCATCGTCGTCGTTGTCGTCCGTCCTTGTTGTGCGCCGTCATTCGGTCGGTCGGCCCGTCGTCGCCGCCGTCGGCGAGGATCTGGGGCCCAGGATCGAGGAGCGAGGTTCGTGACTCCTTCTCCTCCTCCTCCTCCTCCTCCTCCTCCTCCTCCTCCTCCTCCTCCTCCTCCTCCTCCTCCTCCTCCTGAGGCGCTCCTGGTCGCTGGCGGCTGGGTTCCCCCTCGAGATTCTGGCCAGAGCGCGTCCCAGGGCGGGCGCCGTCGTCGAGTGATTCTGGAGGCCGCTCTTGGGCCACCCGTCGTTCGTCGTCGCCGCCGCCGCCGACGCATGGACGCCTGGGGTCAACGCTCTTCGATGAGCCTCGGCAGCTCGTCGGAGTTCGATTGTTGTCGTAGGCGCGCGTGGGCTCTTGGAGGCTCCGCCGCCGTCGTCGCTTTTTTTCGTCGTCGTCGGTCCGTCCGTCGGTCCCCGTAGTCGGCGAAGGTGAATATATATATATATATATATATATATATATATATATATATACATATACATATACATATATATATATATGGAGGGAGAGAGAGAGAGAGGGAAAGAGAGAGAGAGAGAGAGAAAGGGAACCCAAAAGAAGGGATCGAGGAGCGAGGTTATTTGGCTTGTGTTGGCCTTCCTGGGCCTCCTGGGGCGATCACCGTCGCAGCGGCTGGGTTCCCCTTGAAATTCTGGACAGAACGCGCCCGAGGACAGGTCTGGAGGTCGGTCGTTGTGGTCGTCGTAGTCCTCGTCGCCGTCACTGTACTCGTCGCTCGTCATTCGAGGAACGAGAAAAACGCGTTTCACCATATGTTGCTGTTTTTGTCGTTCACGTTTTTTGGGGGGCCCCTGGCAGGCCACGTCGCGAAAAAAAACAACGTTGGCGGTCTGGGCCTCCAGGAGGCTTTCCATGTGGGGGTCTTTTGGGGGCCCGTTTGGGGCTCCGGGAGCCCGAAGCCCTCTGGTCGTCGAAACGCGACCCGAAGCAGGCCGGGAGCTTGATCTGGCCAGTCGGAAATACACCGTTTGGGGCGTTCGTGTGTTGTCGCTTCGGCGTTCTCAGAGGCCAACCCCTGAGCCTCGTGAGTGGTGCCCTGGAGGCCTTGGGGGCCCCCCTGCAAATCCTGTGGACCCCTTGGGCCAGGGAAGCCTTCGGCAACACCCGAGCCCTCCAGGCCCACCAGCGCTCAGAGATATCCGGTATGTCTCGGCCTCGGCCCGATGTTCTGTTCGTCCTAGCTTCGTCTTGGTGTCGGACACCTGGAAACCAGCCCGCTCCAGGGGCCCACTCGTGGTGGCGGGGGACACGTATCCACGTCCACGGCCTCACGGTCTGGACTTCTCGGCCGGAAGGAAGCCCGTGGATCGGAGGTTGGGTGGTGATATCGCCGTAAAGCGAAGAGCCCCCCACCAGGAAATCGCTTTCGGTTTCGGTGCGCGCGGGCGATGCGGAGATGCGTGGGCTGGCGAGAGGAATCATCCCGCCCTGGCTAAGAGGAAATTGGGCGCAATCCCCCGATTGGCCAGCGGTGTCCCCAGGGTGTCCCGCCAGTGTTCCGTTGTGCTACATGGTGTCTCGTGGTGTCCCGTGGTGTCCCGTGGCGCGGTGTCCCGCGGTGACCCGTGGAGATCGATAGTAAGGTCGATTGAGAGAGTGAGATTGAGAGAATGAGATCGGTAGTGAGATCGGTAGAGTGATCAATCGACAAAACGATCGTGAGGTCGATCGTAAGATCGGTAGATAGGTCGGCTGTCAGATCGTGAGATGGTGAGACGGATAGATCGAGGGAGATCGACCGTGAGATCGATCGGTAGATTGAGAGTGAGATCAACAGTGTGGTCGGACGATAATCTGAAATTTGGATCGGCAGTGACTGCAGGATCGATCGATCGTGAGATCGAAAGGGAGATCGACGGCGAGGTCGACAGAATATGATATCGATAGATAGAGGGAGATCGGTAGCGGGATCGGCAGCGGTTTTACTTGGTGTCCCGTAGTATCTCGTGGTGCCTTGCGGCTTGAATGTTCTTAGCATCTTGTTCTTGAAGGGAAGAGCGCCGGGGCAAATCAATAGCACTTGCTCCATTGGTTGCCCAGATGTTTTTCGATGTGTGCCCCGAGTAATAGATAGATGGCCAAACAGACCCTTCCCCCCCACAACCTCTTTATCACCCGAAGGGTGGTCGTCTAGGTGTGGATCGGTGTGTGTGTGTGTGTTTGTGTAGATGTGTATGTGTGTGCGTATGTGTGTCTGCGTGCGTGTGTAAGGGTGTGCGTGCGTGCGTGTGTGCGTGTGCTTGTGTGTGCGTGTGTGCGCGTGTGCGCGTGTGCTTGTGTGTGCGTGTGTGCGTGTGTGCGTGTGTGCTTATGTGTGTGTGTGTGTGTGTGCGTGCGTGCATTCTGCGTGCGTGTGTGTGTGTTCGTCGCGTTTGGCCCGCAATGTGAAATAAAAACAGCGACGTCGGATCCCGACTTAACCATTGAGAAGCCGAAGCGCGGGATCTAGCAAGATCTTATGTTGGCTTTCTTTGGTCTGTGCCCCGCTCTGGGCGAAAGTGCGCCACCCTGCTCTGATTGACATCTGGTAGGACTCGACGCGGACGCTCGAAAGCCAGAAGTGGCCAGCCCTGGCTGGGAGGCACCAATCCGTCCAGCAGTTTCTACAGATCGGGAAGCCGCCCATGGTTGAAGGTTGAATGGTCCACGCGGTGTCAGAAACCAACGCCGAAGTCGACACGACATTAACCATGAATTTGCTTTAAGCAAGACGAGATCGGGTGGGGTCGGGATGGGGTCGGGGGGAGTCGTGCTGCCGCAGCGACATGTTCTGGGCACCCTCGGCCAGGACGCCGGCCCGCGCCCGCGCAGCCGCAGCCGTGACGCCGGTCGCGGGGGCTCCAACTTACATCCTTCCGTGAAATGTAGAGCATGTTGTTCCTGCAGCCCGGCGGAGCCAGTAGCCCCTACCGAGGTCCGCACAGATTTATCGGATCGGCGCTAGGCCCCCCTGGCGACGCCTTCGTCGCCAGGGGGGCCGCGAAGATCCAATAATTCCGCGCGGCCTTCCGAACGTGATTTTCTCCTCCTCCTCCTCCTCCTCTTTCTTCAACGTTCGCGCCTGAACTGATGACGACGTCTTAGGCTCCTGCGGAGAACCTGCAGGCCACGCTGCGAGAAACGAGAAACTGATCATGTACTTGTGGGGGCCACGGGTCGCGGGAGTCAGAATTTAGCGGGCGCTCCTCCTCCTCCTCCTCCTCCTCCTCCTCCTCCTCCTCCTCCTCCTCCTCTGCCATCGGGGGCATTTGTCACCCAGGCGGCTGAGAAGTTCATACCCCTACGGCGGCGGGTGGGGTATACTTTGCCTAGTTGCCCTGGGGGCGCCCCCGATCGCGGAACCTATCATTCCATGCCGTTCTTCGCTCGTTAGGGGAGATCCGGTTTCAAGTTTTCGCGGAGGGCTGCGGGGCCAAGTGGGGCATCCCTTAGCTGGCTCAGGCCCGCCCCTCCGCGGCTCGGATCGGCTCGGCCTCGGCCAGCGTTGCCCGACACCGAGCGGGTGCCCAGGCAGCGTTGCCCACGATCCGATTTCATACTTGGATTCCGATGCCGACCTCGATCCAATCCGAGCCCTCGCGAGCCGAGCCCCTCTCCGGCCTACAGGGGCCGAACCCAATCTGCGATCCCAAAAGGTCCGATTCCAAAACGATCCCGGCCCAGACATTCGATGCCTTGATTGTTTCCGTACCGCGTCCCCGCCGGAAGTTCCGATCCTTCCCCCTGGGCCGGCTTTTCAATTCCGATCCATCTTTTGACGGTCCCGAGTGAGGCCGAATACATCCAAGAACTTCCCGTCGCGTTTTTCTCCCCACGCCAGCACGCCTGGTAGCGCGGCCCGCTGCCGATCGGATCCAGCCTCGAGATCCGATCCTGCGTCGGTCGGCGCCATCCCAACATACGGATATTATCAATCAACCCGCATAGTAAGGATGAGCGGTCTTTCAGTCACCCTTGCATCCTTCCCCTTGGGCCCATTCTTGGCCGCCTTCGCCGGCCGCGTCCCGCCCGCAGAGCGTCGACATAGCCTTCCAGGGCCCTTTTGCATTCGTACCGCGCGTCCTCATGAAACGTGTTATTGTCTTAGATATTCGGGTCGGACGCACGCCTCCGAGGATAGCGTCGACACAGCCTTCCAAGGCCCTTTTGCATCCTTCCCGCATGTCCTTATTATGTTTGGGTCGGACGCACGCCTCCCAGGAAGACACAGTATCTTTCGCCTGCTACTGGTGTCAAGAAAACAAGCTTAGTTTCGCTGATGTTCCTTCTTCGGGTCGCATGCTTATCAAAAGCGATGCCTGCATTGTTTTGTCCTGGGCAGCTCCTATGGAAATACTTGTCCCAGTTTGCCCTTCGCTGACACTGACCCGTAGTAGTTTGACCCCCATAGGCAGGCGAATGACAGTACTGGTATGTCCTTGGGCGCCACCTTTGGGGCCCCTTGCCAGGCGAGGCGTCGCCCAGCTCCGCGTCCGCCAAGGAGGCAGCCCCCCCCCGCGGCCGCGCCCGAGAGCGCGCCCCGATGAGGGGCCGATGTTTCCCACCACCAATACCAGAGGTAGGAGGAGATAGGAGGAGGAGGGGAGGAGGCGGAGGAGGAGGAGGAGAAGGAGGAGGAGGAGAAACAGGGAGGGGAGGAAGAGGAGGAGGTGGAGGAGGAGGAAAGACGCGACGGCTCTGGCAAGCCAACGCATGTCCACCGTAGAATGAGGAAGAGGACCTCCCCATCCTCTATTCTCCCCCGTCCTGCCTGTGGTCGGGCCGAGGTATAAGATCGAGGTCGGTTCGGGGAGGGTCCCCTAATGTTCTTCGAGCTTGTTGGATGTTCCTGTGCACCCAGAGGAGGGCACCCTTGGATGTTCTGCCTGTTCTGGCCAACGGAGGGTCTCGTGTCCTTGAGGGATGTTCTTCTTGCCCAGGTCCGAGTGCAGTGGTGGGGGGCAGAGCTGGCCCATCCCCCGACCGCTCCGAGGACGCCCCTGGCGCGGCCCCGCGCGGCGGCGCCCACGGCTCCGGGCGCGGGGAGCCCCCGGAGCACCCTGGCAGCCCAGCGGCGGCGGGCGGCGCCTCCGCGGGCGGCGAGGGGGCGGGCCGCCAGGCAGGGAGCCCAGGCCTCCGACGGGTGCGGGGAGGGAAACGACGCACGCAACAAATCGTCGACTCCTTCAAAAAAAACAACAACAAAAAACTATGGGAAGGGGATCGGGGAGGCGAACGTCCAGGAAGTATGGAACAACTATAGGGGGGTCCTGGGACCTCTGCATCTATTTGTCAGTGTGCCCCTGGGCCCCGTCAGAGCGACGTTGTTCCATCCTGGGTTTTTGTTTCCTCGATCTCGGTTGTTCTGGGGCCCGTGATCGGGCCCCGTGGCGTCAAAAACGGACCTGGGGCGAAAGACTACCCCGTGGGAAGGGACGGGACGTCTGGGGCCGCGCAAAGAAAGCAAGACATGTCGTCGGAGATCTGCCAGGCTGAAATTTAAGTAGAACTCCCAAGCTGAAACACCACACAGACGCTACCCCACAGCGTTCACAAAGACATCTTCCACATGACATACCTTGTCCACTCACTGCCTGCATCCCGTTACATCTCTTTCAAGACATCAAACTAATTAATGGCTCGCAAGTGTTCTTGTCGTGTCGTGTTTTGTCTTGCCTTGTCCTGTCTTGTCTGACCGTTAAAAGGAAATCTTCGCAACAAATGTTTAGGAGCCACTTCGCATGACCCCCGTCCGCCCACCCCGGCTTTACTATTCGACAAGCGCTCCCCTAAAAAGAGGGGCCAGAACCATCTGAAGCCCATCGTCTCGAACGGCAACCTTTTCCGATGTCGAGGCTGGTGGGGTGGAGGGGGGGGAATTCTGTCGCTTCCAGTTCGGGCGCTGTTGCTGCAACATTTGCCCCTTTCAACAGGGAGGAGTAGGAGGCGGAGGAGGAGGAGGAGGAGCCCCTCCTCCTGGCGGCCAGGGGACGCGGCGACGGGCGGCGCCCCCGCGCGCCACAGCGCGGGGCAGCCCGGCGAGGCGCCGCAGAGCCCCCTCCCTGGCGGTGTCGGCGGCGGCGGCGGCGGCGGCTGGCGCTTCCGCGGGGGTCAGAGAGAGCCTCGCCTCCGAGGCCTGGCGTCGGAGGAAACGGGGGCGGCCCACCCACGAGGAGGAGGAGGAGGAGGAGGAGGAGGAGGAGGAGGAGGAGGAGGAGGAGGCCCGAGGAGGGAATGGCGGAAGCAACCCTCTGCGAGGAGGAGGAGGAGGAGGAGGAGGAGGAGGAGGAGGAGGAGGAGGAGGAGGAGGAGGAAGAGGAGGATGGCGAGGAGGAGGAGGGGAGGCCTTCCTTTCCTATCCCCTGAGCAGTCCCCGCGCCGATGACTGGTGGAGGTCTCGGTCGCAAGTCATGGGAGCCTCGTGTGTCCTCGTCATGCCGTCTGTGGAGTGCATTGGCGTGCGCTCGCGTCTGGTGATCGATGAGGGAGCGCCTGATTGTCTACAGTCCGGGCGTTTCCCCTCGACGTTCGGATTCTGGGGCGGCCGTCATCGGGCCCTAGGACCAGCAAAAAAGGGAACAGGGATGAAAACATGTTTACTTTGACAAGGAGGGGCTGGGACCGGACCTCTGGGGGCGCGGACCGACAAGGTCATACGTACCACAGGATGTCTGGGCCCTCGATTGGTGGAAAACAGCGACGGAAGGTTCTCAACAATTTCCTTCACGGGGCCGTGGAAAAAAAGCGGTTGGTCAGGAGAAGTTGGCCCTTGGGAAGGCGCCCCAGATCTTTGGGAAGCCAATGTGTGAGAAATCCTGCGGCGTCGGAGGCATTCAGTGACCATTTTGGAGGACATCGCTGTGGAAATCCGCTGCTCGCAGACGGTTGCAACGCGGCCCCGCCGCCTGGCGCGCCCCTCGCGATACGCGGGCGCCTCCGGCGCCGGCAGTCGTCAGGGAAAGCCTGCTGCATGAGCCAGGCCGACGGCAACGGGTGGATCGAGGATTGCAGGAAAATGGCCCTACCTGGGCCCTCAACGGCCCCTTCACTGCCACCGTGGGCCCACAGGGTGCACGAAAGTCGCGCGCTTCTACTCAGAGAAGAGACTGCAGAAACATAAACTGTCTGAGCTCCGCGCGGATTCTTTGGATCGGCGCTGGACCCCGGCGGCCAGTTCTGCGCCCTCCCTTCTCTCCACATTTACTGCCTCCCCGTTGTAATAAACACCCGGCTGAGCTGCTTCACAAGCCTTTCTCTTTACTATCACCCTCTTCTCGTCCGACCCCTCCGAGGCGGCGTCCGCCGCGGCGGGCGCCTGCGAGGGCGATGAGGATCGCGCTGGGCACGGACAGGAGGCAGGAGGGGGGCAACGTTTTTTTGGGGGGCTCGAGATTCGAGGGCCAAGGTTTTCAGACAGTTTCGTTTGTGTTTGGCGGTTTTCCAGCCTCGGGGTGCCTTCGTGCAGCTGCGCCTTGCCAGGCGTTCTTGGGGGTACCCGGATCGTCCCGAGCGGCCACCAGCGAGCCAAGTGATGCCCCGAAAGCCAGGGGGCACCGAAAGCCAGGGGGCAACGACGCATCGACTACCAGTCCCCCCTGATCGCCAATAGATACAGGGCCCGACAGCCCACCCAACACAGGAACGCGCGGATTTGCTATCGGGAACAGATCGCTGATCTGTCAGCAATCGTAGTTTCCAGCTTTATGTTTCCCACCATGAATCAGCCCCCCCGAACGTTACACTTCAACGGCGCGGACACAAGATCACGGCAGACAGCTTGGGGCTCTGAGTCATTGTTTGATGTTTGATTATGTTTTTTTGTTCCACTGGGCCTTCATGACCGTCAGAAAACGACTCAAGGATGAGTAGTTGGTCTTGGGGTAAGGGGACCATACATTTGTGGGTCCACGCAGTGCGACATGCACACGACGTCGGGAGCCTTGGAAGCAGGAGGAAAGTAAGAGGTGGGCGGGAGAAAGGGCGAGGCAGTGTAAAGAGGAGGGGGATTCAGATCGCAACGTCAGCTGTTACGAAACATGTATCGCGCGCTTCGGCCAAGTATGACTGAGTGTTCGCATTCACGCTTGTAGCAGATTGCACCTTGTGGGTTGGAGCTCTACAGATAACAAAGAAGATCAGGAGGAGACCTTGAAGGACGAGGACGTCGACGACGTGGGGCAGAGGCGGGTACGAACAAAGACGAGGAGCGGGGCAAAGGCATGGCGAGCGAGGGAGAGTTGGTCGGTTGTTGCCGCGTTCCTGGCATGCCTGCCTGGCGGCTCTTCCGAGCCGCACTGCTGTGCCAGCCGCACGGTTGTGCGACTCGTTGGTCGCGTTCTCCCTCCACCCAGCCCTAGAGGGAGGGGTCGACAGCTCTGGGCCTGGCAGGTCCTGCGTGTCAGAAGTGACGTCGGAGCTCTGGAGCTCTGGACCATCGTCCTCCTTCGCCTCCCTCCTTCTCCCCCCTTCACCCGACGTCGTGAGAAGGACCTCGACGTCGGAAAGAGCGTGTTCTACCGCTGCTGGCGGAAACCGGGGGGTGTCACTGGGGGTTCCTTACCCGTCCCTCCCCCCCCTTCGAAAAACCGGGTGGGTGTCACTACCGGTTCGAACCCCCGCCCTTCCCCTCCCCCTCCGTCCATCATGAACAGGAGGGGGTCGCTACCGGTTCGAACCCCCCGAACCCCCCCCCGTCGCCGCCGGCAAACGATTCCCGCTCTTCAGGACAGTGGGACAGTGGCAGGGACACTGGGAAAGTGGTAGGACAGCGTGGTGGGACACTGGGACAGCGTGGGACAGTGGTAGGACAGTGAGACAGTAGGACGTTGGTAGGACAGCGTGGTGGGGACAGTGGTGTGGGGACAGTGGGACAGTGGTGGGGGCAGTGGGACAGTAGTGGGGATGGTTGTGGTGGGGACAGTGGTGAGGGGACAGCGGGACAGTGGTGGGGACAGTGGTGGGGACAGTGGGACAGTGGTGAGGACGGTAGTGGTGGGGACAGTGGTAAAGGCGGTGGTGAGGACGGTGATGGGACAGTGGTGCAGTGGGGACAGTGGTGGGAACAGTGGGACAGCGGCGGGGACAGTGGGACAGTGGGGACAGTGGAACAGTGGTGGGGACAGTGGGGACAGTGGGACAGCACAGTGGGGACAGTGGGACGGTGGTGGGAACAGTGGGGACAGTGGGACAGTGGTGGGGACAATGGGGACAATGGGGAGAGCGGGACCGTGGTGGGACAAGGGTGGGGACAGTGGGGACAGTGAGACACTGGTGGGGGCACTGATGGGGACAACGGGGACAATGGTGGGAACAACGGGGACACTGGGACAGTGGTGGGGACAGTGGGACAGTGGTGATGGTGGGGACAGTGGTGAGGGCGGTAGTGAGGACGGCGGTGGGACAATAGGACAGGAGTGCAGTGGGGACAGTGGTGAGGACAGTGGGGACATTGGTGGGAACAATGGGACAGCTCAGTGGGACAGCGGCGGGGACAGTGGAGACCGGGGACAGTGGGGACAGCGGGACAGTGGTGGGGACCGTAGGGAAAGTGGGGAGAGTGGGACCGTGGTGGGAACAGTGGTGGGGACAGTGGGGACAGTGCGACAGTGGTGGGGGCACTGCTGGGGACAGTGGGGACGATGGTGGGAAAAGTGGGGACAGTGGTGGTGGGCACGGTGTTGCTGGGGACAGCGGTGGGGGATGTGGTGCGGACGGAGATGGGGACCCGGGAATCGTTTGCCAGCTGTGGGGGGGGTGTTCGAACCGGTAGTGACCCTCCCCGGTTTTCTGGAGGGGTGGGGGGGTGGGGGTGGGGGGGCCGAACCGGTAGTGACCCCCCCGGTTTTCCGGACGGGGGGGGGGGAGGGGTTAGGGGGGGGGGGGGGGGGTTGCCGGGGGAAGGGAGGGGGAGGGGGGGGGGGGTCCAGCAGGGGGGGGATTTTTGCAGGGGGGGGACCCCGGGCTCCGGAGGTAGAGGGGGATAATTTTGCACAGTAAAGTGGCGGTGGATCACGCTCTCTCCGATGTCGTGGAACACAGCACGCCTGGAGTTTTCGATCCTGCCTCTGAGCTTCGCATGTCGAGCCAGATCGACCCTTTTGGGCACGCGCGCCCGAAGCCAGACCACAGTGCTGGTTGTGATTCCCACGACCTCTGGATCTGAGGGCAACGGGCCCCATTCAGCTAGCCCCGCTACTTCTGTGAAACCAGATGGAGGAGGCTCCTCCTTCGAAGTCGACCTCCAGGTCCTTCCTGGAGCGCGTCCTGACTAAGACTTCGAGCCGAACCAAGCCGTGACGACGACCCCCCCACACCACCCAACAAGTGCCAAAAACATATCCCAACAATCCCCGGAATTGGCCACGTATACATTTGTCATACGCGGGGCCCAGTGTTTTCGATTTTGCTTCAGGGATTTGTGTTCCCCCCATATCGTCCTAACGCCGACGTCACCATGGAATTACCCCCAAAGGCCAGCGAACGAATAGCTAATCGATTTGGTCGACCAGTCTACAGCGGCCCGTCCTGGTTCTTCTTCTGACCGTCCAGGGTCTGAAAACGCTTCCGTCACGCCAAACACGAAATCAGCCGGCACATACGCAAAATAGATCAGAACATTGAAATGATCGATAGTACGTTGCCCTACGCTAGTGCACTCCTGCTCTACTCTTCCACTAGTGTTCTACGTTTGCCTACTCTCTTCTACTCTGCCCTACTCACTTCATTATACCATGCCGTACTCTTACTTAGTCTGCTCTACGCTACACGGCCTCACTCCACTATTTACCCTACTGTATTGAATTTGCGCCCTTCGATTCGACCCTGCTCTACCCTGCACGGTCCTGCCCTTCGCAGCCAGTTGTCCAGCGTTCTGATTCCGGGTTTCGCCTTGGCACGCCATATTCAGAAACATGGGGCTGTGGCCAGAAGCAGCGCAAGTGGTGTGACGAAGACTGCGAACGCCGCAGTGGCCGTGCCGCTGTGGTTTCATCGGCAACTGGGCGCCGATGTCAAATGCCGCGAGTGCGACAGCACGTGCCCCCCCCAAGGTCGAACGCGAGGTTTGGAAGAACCACAAGTTTGCGGGGCTCAGTCGCAGTGCAACACCGTCACCAAGGGGAGCGTGGGCGCCATCAGCTGCGGCAACCACGAAATGCACTCCTTGGGAATTCAAGCGCTTCGAGCACCAGGGCCCACAAGCGCCAGGCAACGGCAGCTAAGCAGGCAGCCTTGATCGAGTTCGAAGCCGAGATCGGAGGAGCCGGAGCAGGCATGGACATCGCCGTCACGCTCAAGAAGTTGGCCATCAAGTACGAGGAGAAGCCAGAGGCCCCGACGATGAGTTCACCCTAGGTTGCGAAGTACAATATCGAGCAGCAGGAGGGCAAACACGCCCGCAAGCTCGGCGACATGGAGAAGCAACATGCCCTGACCACGGAGCGGGCTCGGGCCAGCGCGGGAGGAGCAGGGCTGGACGGACTCAGGGCGGCAGCCAGCAATCCCCAGCACTACATGCAAGGCAACGCCAAGGTCAACGCGGCCTGCGAGGCGCCCCTCGCCATCCCCTGGGAGGCAGCAGACGACGCCAAGAAGGAAGCCGACGCAGCCATGGAAGGGCCTGCCGTCGGGGCTGGCAGCGGCGGGCCTGGCGCCGATGGCGCGCCCGCCCACGGGCCAGGCGACAGCAGTGGAGGTGCAATGCACGAAAGGAAGAGTCCAACTGAGACGACCCGGACCAGCTGGACTTTACGACCCCACGGCCGATGGACCGCCAGAAGAAGCACCAGACAAAAGGCAGAAGGTCTAGAGGCAATTGGGGCACCAGGGTCAACGCCAACGCCGACTCCCACTCCAGCGACGCCGATTGGGTCGAGGTGCATATGGACTGGGGCGCAGTGGAGCAAGCCACGGAGAAGGATGCAGGACCAAACCTGGACACGGGCTGCTGCGCTGCCAGTTCCCCAGAAGGCCACCAAGTCCCAGGTAGCCATGGGCACTCCATTTCCAGAGGCGTGACGCCGCCATCGCCAAAAACAAAGCTCGTTGATCGTCGCGGACCAAGGACCCAGAACTGGCCGTGCTGCAGCGGCTTCATCGGCAACTGGGCGGACGTGCCCAGGGGCAGCGCGCGCGACCAGAAGAGCCCCCCAAGGCCGAGCGCGAGGATTGGAAGGTGCTCATGCAATAGGACGTGCGGGGCGAGCCGGGCATCGACAAGCGCGCGGAGGAGCCTGGGCCGAGGCCGCCAGTCCGGCCGCGCATGGGCAGGCCACCCCCCTCCGCAAGGGCACTCTCACCCGGGCGCTCAACGCGCAGGGCACGTCGTTGGACATCTGAAGGGCCGCGTTGCGGAGTGGATTCATGACCAGAAGGTAAAGTCTGGCAGGACATCGACGATTGAATCGGCTGGCGCGCCCCTTTCATCGTCGCGCCCTTGGAGCGGCCGCGCCACGCCCTGCCGATCGCGCGGGCGCCCCCGCATCCAGCGTCGCCCCCACTGAAATACGCCCCTAGGCACACGGCATCTGCGAACCCGCCCAGGCAAGGATTGCGCAGAGACGCAAAAGGGGCACGGCCGTCGCGGGGGCGCTGAGGGCTGAGGCCTGGGGCAGAGTAGTGGCGAGGCGCGCGGTCGCGTCTGCTGCTCGGCTGCTCGGCGCCAGGTCATCGTGCCGCTGGGCATGCACGACCCAACCAGCAGCGAGCTGCCATCAAACCGCCCAGTGGATCATGTTTGCCCCGATCGCAAGCCCCACCGCAATGGCGCCATACATTGGCAACTGGGAGAAGAGGCGCAAGGGCAGCGAGTGCGATCAGAAGGGCTTCCCCCAGGTGAGGCGCGAGGATTGGAAGGGTCACGAAGCCGCGGGGCTCGGTCGCAGTGGAACCTCGTCACCGCCCAGGAGAGCTCGGGCGCCATCTGCCACGAC
The DNA here is from genome assembly GCA_963575745.1 of Prorocentrum cordatum. Taxonomy (NCBI): domain Eukaryota; class Dinophyceae; order Prorocentrales; family Prorocentraceae; genus Prorocentrum; species Prorocentrum cordatum. The sequence goes on from CAUYUJ010014498.1 coordinate 209,058, forward strand.
GCCGGCTAAGCGCACTCCTCGGGGGCCCACCAGCGCGGCGCAGAAGGCCCAAGAGATCAAGGAGCCTCAGGGGCCAGACCCCAAGGGCGAAGCCACGCATGAAGCAAGATGGGCGCCGTCAGGACTTGCGAATGAGGCGGTCGCGACGGAGCTTGGCCGCGGAGTGGCACCACCCCACCACGCTGATGCACGACAGTGTCACACGCGAGCATCGCCACTGTGGCCTTCGATGGAGCTCCCTATGGGGATGCGAATCGTGTGAGGGATGTAACGAAACGAGCGAGGCGGACGCATGCGAACGCCGCCGCTGGGGCTCTCGGTGGCGTTCCCCATGGGGCCTCGAAACGCGTGAGTGGTGAGCCGCAACGGGTGGGGCGGACGCATGCGAACACCGCAAATTTGAGCTTTCGGTGGCGTTCCTTTGGAACCACGGAACGTGAGAGGGGTGTGCCGACATCGATGGGCGCGTGCGAGCACCGCCAATGAGGCCTTCGGTGGAGCTTCTTCTGGAGCCGCGAACCGTGTAAGGGCTGTATCGACACGGGCGGGGCGAATGCATGCGACCGCAGCCAAGGGGCCTTCGATGGAGCTCCGTACGGGGCCACGAAACGTGTGAGGGGTGTGCCGAAACGGGTGCGGTGGGCGCGTGCGAACGCAGCCATTGACGCCTTCGGTGGAACTCCTCATGGGGCCACGAAATGTGTCAGAGGTGTGCCAGACTGGGCGCGGTGGGCGAATGCGAACGCAGCAACTAGAACATTCGGTTGAGCTTCACATGGGGCCACGAAACGTGTGAGGGGTGTGCCGACATGGGTGCGGTGGGCGCATGCGAACGCAGACACTTGGGCCTTCGCTGGAGCTCCATCTGGGGCCACGAAGCGTGTGAGGGGTGTGCCGAAATGGTTGACTGGTGCGGAGGGAAGAGGCAGGGATGGGCGGAGGGAGGAGAGGGGAGGAAGAGAGGAGGAGTGAGACGCGGGGCGCTGTCTTTTCAAAACGAGGGCCCAACACCACAGGATGGTTGGGCCAAACACAAAGATTTGGACTTGATCCTCGCCGCGGCCTCGGCTGCGTGCTGCCCCCACACGGGGCCGTTCCAGAGCCCCACTGGCCAACTGACCGCGCCCAAAGGGCGAGCAGAGCCTCTACATCGACTGCGGCCACGCAAGCGACGTCGACGACCACGGTAGCGACAACGATCGACGATGGTTTTCGACGACGATCGACGTCGACGACGTCGTTTCGTTCGACGACGACGGCGACGATGACGAAGACGACGGCGACGACGACGACGATGACGACGTTAACAATCGACGACAATTGGCACACAAAAACGATCTGTGGCTGTGACGACGACATCAGCGACGACAACGACGACGACGTCGACGACGATTCACGACGACGACGCCTGCGACGACGACGACGACCAGCGACAACGACGACGCCTGCGACGACGACGACCAGCGACGACGATCGACGACTGCGCCTCAAAGCCCCGCTGGCCCACTGACCATCCCCAGATCGCGAGCAGAGGCACCACCTCGCCGGCGCCCGCGCCAGCGACGTCGACGACGACGATCGACGATGAAGATCGATGACGATCGACGACGATCCACAACGACGATGACGACGAAAGACGACGATCCAGTCGTCGCCGTCGACGACAACAACGACGATAACAACGACGATGACGTCGACGACGGCGACGTCGACGATCCACGACGACTGGCGACGACGACGATCGACGACGCCGACGAAGACAGCGTCGCCTGCGACGACGACGACGACCGGCGACGACGATCGACGACGATCCACGATTGCGACGACGATCGAGACGCGGGCGCCGAGACATCGGCACTTCCGCCACGGCTCCCCGCGGCCGCGCCTGCCCTGGGAGGACCCCCGCGGCGGCGACGACCCGCCTGGCCGCCAGCGGAGCCGCAGCCGCAGCCCGCGCGGAGCCAAGGGGGGCAGGGGAGAGAAGGTCAGGGGCAATGTTAGGGGGGGGAAGGGGCTCAATGTTTCGAGGCTCGATGTTTTCGGGCTCGAGGTTTTCTGGCGTGCCAGTCGCTTCTCGGCGGTTTTCCAGCCTCGTGGTGCCTTCCAGCAGCTGCGGCGCGCCGAGGGCGTTCCTGCGACGCCCGGTTTGTCGCGAACGGGCGCCAGAGAGCCGAGTTATGACACGGAAGTCAAGGGGCAGCGTTGAGGGGCGGATAGGCTCAGGGGGGGCTGCATCGACCCCCACTCGCACAATCATCGCCGACAGGGGCCTGATAGCCCACCCCGCCAAGTAACGTGCGGATTTGCAATCGGGGGCATATCTGCCGCATGTAGATGGCTTCAGCCCCGCCGCCGGGCGCTTTCCTCTGCACATGGTCACCTCCCAGCGCGAGGCTTCGGGAACATCAGCTATGTTAGCCGATTCGCTAATCCAGAAGATGCCGACTACCCCCCCATCCCGTCCTGGCCAGGCGTCCAGAAACGTGTGGGTTCCCTATTGAGGGCCTATCGCCGATTTATCGGCGACATGTTGCCGATTCCAGATCGACATTTTCCCTCCTGAGCCGGTCCCCACCTAACGCATTTAACAATTTATACACAGGATCTCTGGGAGGGGAGCTCCAGGAGGAGCTGAGGATGAGGAGGACCGAGGCGAGGAGGAGGAGGAGGAGGACTCAGTAGAAGTTAAGTTACGTCAGTGGCGGGGCCATTCCCACCCTCCCAGGGTCATGTTAGCCAGCGTGGACCCCCCAAAATGTGTTCCCAGCAATTTCGTAGCAGTATGTGTAGTGTTCTCTGTGGGGCAACCTATGCGGTGCGATTTGTGTGGTGCAGTTAATTTCTGTTCGCAGTGAGTTGTCGACTCCACTGCTCGCGCAAACATCCCACCCACCCACCCGCAACTTGGTTTGCAAAACCTCTTAAGACCGTGACGGTGGATACCAAATGGCACTTGGCAACGACGCCGACGACGACAGCGACAACGACGACGATGCCACCGACAACGACTACGACGACCCCGACGACGTCTCCAACGACTTCGACGACGCCGACAGCGACGACGACGACGTCTCCAACGACTTCGACGACGCCGACGACGACGACGACGACGATGACAACGACGACGACGCCGCCGACGACGACTACGCCGACGGCGACGACGACGACGACGAAGATGACGGCGACGATCGACGACGACGTCACCAACAAAGACGACGACGACAACGAGGGAGGAGGGAGGACGACGACGGCGGCAACGACGGCAACGACGACGGAGGAGGGAGGACGGCGACGACGCGAACAACGAAGAAGGAGGGAGGACGGCGACGCCGACGACGACAACGACGAGGGAGGAGGGAAGACGACGACGACGACGACGACGACGACGACGACGACGACGACGGCGACGAAATAGCAGGGACAACGACGAAACGCCGACGAAGACGACGAGGGAGGAAGGACGACCACGGCAACAACGACGACGGAAACAACGACGACGCCAAGACGACGACGACGACGAGGAAAGACAGACGACGACGACGGCGAGGACGACGACGATGACGAGGGAGGAGGGAGGACGGCGACGACGAAGATGACGACGCAAGAGCGCGCGCGCACACTGTTTTTGTTGAAAATCCGTGTTGCGAAACCCTGTGTGTTTGTATGCGTTTTGGACATTCGATTTTGAAATCCTTCCGAAACCTAAGGTGTTTAAAGGATGTTGAAATGATGCGCCCGCGACTTCGCGCGCGTGCGCACTTCGTCCTGTTTTTTGCGCAGGATGCTCGCGACGGCACGCGCCTAAGGGTGTTCGAAAGATTTCGACATGCATTCCCGAGAAGCCCGTTTGGTAGTAGTTTTAGAAAAAAAAAATGAAAAGACCTATGGTTTTTCAGATTTCGCAAGAGCGCGCGCGTGAGTGTTTTAGCAAAGCAGTGTTGCGAAACCCTGTGTGTATGTTGTTTGGAAACTCGATGTTGTAACCCATCCGGAACCGAAGGTTTTTGGAGGATGTCGGCATGCGCGCGCGACGACTCGCGCGTGTGCACTTCGTCTCATGGTGTTGGAAGGGAGTTTTTGAACACTTACGATTTTTCCCCGCATGTTTCGTGGGGTTACGGTTTTCATCCCTGCCGCGTCGCACCCGCGACCCTCACTCCTCACCTCCCCTCCTCCTCCTTCTCGTTCTCACGCAGCGCAGCACAGCTCAGCCCAGCACAGCTCAGCACAGCACAGCTCAGCACAGCACTGCACTGCACAGCACGGCATAGCACCTCAGCACAGCTCAGCACAGCACAGCACAACACAGCACAGCACGACGGTCGTCCAGGGCACAGCAGGCGTAGGGTTTTGTCGACACCATAGAGGGTGCGCAGGGGGTGGTCCCTGAGGGCGGCGTCTATGCGGACCATGGCGCAGGGCATAGCAGGCGTGGCATTTCCTCGGCACCATAGGGGGTGCGCAGGGGGTGGTCCCTGAGGGCGGCGTCTATGCGGGCCATGGCGCAGGGCATAGCAGGCGTGGTACCTTCTCGACACCATAGGGGGTGCGCAGGGGGTGGTCCCCGAGCGCGGCGTCTATGCGGGCCATGGCGCAGGGCATAGCAGGCGTGGCATTTCCTCGGTACCATAGGAGGCAGGGGGTGGTCCCCGAGCGCGGCGCCTATGCGGGCCATGGCGCAGGGCATAGCAGGCGTGGCATTTCCTCGGCAACATGGGGGTGTGCGTGTGCAGGGGGTGGTCTATGCGGGCCATGGCGCAGGGCATAGCAGGCGTGCTATTTTCTCGACGCCATAGGGGGTGCGCAGGGGGTGGTCCCCGAGCGCGGCGTCTGTGCAGGCCATGGCGCAGGGCATAGCAGGCGTGGCATTTCCTCGACACCATAGGGGGTGCACAGGGGGTGGTCCCCGAGCGCGGCGTCTGTGCAGGCCATGGCGCGGGGTATAGCAGGCGTGGTACCTTCTCGACACCATAGAGGGTGCGCAGGGGTTGTTCCCCGAGCGCGGCGTCTATGCGGACCATGGCGCAGGGCATAGCAGGCGTGGCATTTCCTCGGCACCATAGGGGGTGCGCAGGGGGTGGTCCCCGAGCGCGGCGTCTATGCGGGCCAGGCATAGCAGGCAGGGGGGGTGCGCAGGGGTGGTCCCCGAGCATGCGGGCCATGGCGCAGGGCATAGCATTTCCTCGGCCATAGGAGGCAGGGGGTGGTCCCCGAGCGCGGTATGCGGGCCATGGCGCAGGGCATAGGTGGCGGGGGGTGCGCAGGGGGTGGTCGAGGGCGGCGTCTATGCGGGCCATGGCGCAGGGCATAGCAGGCGTGGTACTTTCTCGACACCATAGGGGGTGCGCAGGGGGTGGTCCCCGAGCGCGGCGTCTATGCGGGCCATGGCGCAGGGCATAGCAGGCGTGGCATTTCCTCGACACCATAGGGGGTGCGCAGGGGGTGGTCCCCGAGCGCGGCGTCTATGCGGGCCATGGCGCAGGGCATAGCAGGCGTGGCACTTTCTCGACACCATAGGGGGTGCGCAGGGGGTGGTCCCCGAGCGCGGCGTCTATGCGGGCCATGGCGCAGGGCATAGCAGGCGTGGCACTCGACACCATCGGCTGGGGTGCTCAGGGGGTGGTCCCCGAGCGCGGCGTCTATGCGGGCCATGGCGCAGGGCATAGCAGGCGTGGCACTTTCTCGACACCATAGGGGATGCTCAGGGGGTGGTCCCCGAGCGCGGCGTCTATGCGGGCCATGGCGCAGGGCATAGCAGGCGTGGCACTTTGGCACTTTCTCGACACCATAGGGGATGCTCAGGGGGTGGTCCCCGAGCGCGGCGTCTATGCGGACCATGGCGCAGGGCATAGCAGGCGTGGCGCTTTCTCGACACCATAGGGGGTGCGCAGGGGGTGGTCCCCGAGCGCGGCGTCCTTGCGGACCATGGCGCCGGGCATAGCAGGCGTGGTTCTTTCTCGACACCATAGGGGGCAGGGGGTGGTCCCCGAGAGCGGCGTCTATGCGGGCCATGGCGCAGGCCATAGCAGGCGTGGCATGTCCTCGGCACCATAGGGGGTGCGCAGGGGGTGGTCCCCGAGCGCGGCCGCTATCCGTGTTGGTCGTCCAGGGCGTAGCAGGAGTGGCACTTTCCCGATACCATAGTGGGTGCGCAGGGGGGGGTCCTTGAGCGCGGTCGCTATCCATGCCGGTCGTCCAGGGCATAGCAGGCATGGCATATCCTCGACACCACAGGGGGTGCGCACGGGGTGGTCCTTGAGCGCGGCCTCTATCCGTGACGGTGGTGCTCAGGGCACATCGGTACGCAAGTTTGCTATCCGTGCCGGTCGTGCTCAGGGCACAGGGGAACGCTGGCGGAGCAGGCGTGGCACTTTCTCGACACCATAGGGAGTGCGCAGGGAATGGCCACCAACATCATTCCCACATGCTTCACTTCAGCTGTCATCACTCCAGCCATAATATAAGTATGTCGGGTTCCTCGGTAGCGTAATTGATAAACGGGAGTGCGCGCATAGCATTTGTTGCAAAGGATGGCGGGGGGGAGTGATACTGGTTTGGGTGGGATAGTGTGAATCCATATTGAGTATGGACGATGGGGCAGAATCAGATGCACATTGCAATACGAAAAGGCGTCCCGATAACTCCAGGGGGTGGGGGGGGCCGGTGGCCTTGTGACCCTTCTGAGAAGGCCCGCCCCCTCTGCTTTCCCCCCTGGGCGTGCCGCCGAACCTTGGGCCAGAACCACCCCTGGCAACACCCGGCATGCGCATCCGCCGCGCGAGCGACCAGTGCTGTGATGTTATGTTTTGATGTTTGTGCGCTCGGCGCTCGGCGCGGTCGTCGGGAGAGCCCGCCTGCAGGCTGCGTCGGGTCTTCGTCCTCCCGTTGCCGCTCCTCCTGCTCCTACTCCTGCTCCTGCTCCTACTCCTGCTCTTCCTCTTCCTCCTCCCTAGCTGGCATGATCGGCGTCCCATGGAGGAGCACAAAAAAACCTCTTCCTCCTCCTCCTCCTCCTCCTCCTTCTCCTCCTCGTGCTCTACTGTTCCCTGTCCCCTTTCAAGCTCTCGGTCGCGGACACGCTTCCGATCAGCGGTGGCGCCTCCTCTTCCTCCCATTCCTCCTCCTCTTTCTCATTGCGCCGCGAGGACGGCATCGGTGCAAATCCTTCCCAGCGAATCCTCCTCTTTCTCACTCTCCATCCTGGTCATCCTCCTTATCCCTCCCCATCCTTCTTCGCGTGCCTCTCTCCCCTTCCGTCTTTGTCTCCCTCGTGTCGTCTTCCTCCCTCCTGTCATCCTAGATGCGTAGTTCGTTCGCCCTCCCTCTGGTAATTACTCCTCGTCTTCCTCGTGCCTCAGCCTTTCCGTTTCCTCCTGCCCCGTCCGCATCCATGCGTATTTTTCTCCATTGACTCTTCCTCCTCTCTCTCCTTCTCCTCCTCCTGCTCCTCCTCCTCCCCGTCTTCCCCGTCCTCCACTTCATCCTCATCCTCTTCCTCCTCATTCTCTTCTTTCTTCTTCGCGCATCCTCCGCCTCATTCATCCTCCTTCTCATCCGTCCTTCCCTTTCTCATAGTCCTCCCTCTGCTCAGCCTCCATCTCCTCCATCGTTCCCCTTCCATTTGTCCTCTATCTCCTCCTTATCATCATCCGCCTCATCCTCATCATCATCATCATCATCATCATCATCATCATCATCATCATCATCGTCGTCATCATCATCAGCACCAGTATCACCATCATCATCACCATCATCATCATCATCATCATCATCACCATCATCATCACCATCCTGTTCCTGTATGACCCGGCTTCGATTGCGTAGCCAAGATGTGGCTGGGTTGTCCACAGTACTCTCACCGATAGGGTACCCAGGTTTTCCGCATGACACCCCTTCAAGGGCCAGGTTGTCGGAACGGTTCCTCGATGGAGCACCAAGGGATTGGCCAAGGTTTTCGCATAACCTCTCCTCGCTTTTCATGTGCAGCAGCCCTTCACCCAACGAGTCAAGAAGTATAGGATAGGAGCCCAGATCCCGTCGCATCGTAAAAAGATCACGACGGCATGTTCTTGGCCATTTTCGGTTGATCGAGGCCCTCACCGGGCCCCACAGCAGTCAAACATCAGCTTTGGATAAAAAATTGTCTGGGTCGAAGGTGGGTCCAGACCTCGCGGGGTCTACGCTGTGTTTTGTCTTAAAGCCACGTCGGGGGTCTGGAAGGCTGGATACACGCGGCGTGGCCTGCATTGACGAGAGTTGGGCATGCTCGTCTGGTTGAGCCAGTGCCATTGTTCCGTCAGTTGCGCGTTTGGATTTTTGGGGATCCCTGCGCTACGTCCCAAACGCAAGCTGCACTATATGATGTTGGTGGCGACTGGCCAGCTGAGTATACCGCTGTCCGTTGAGGCACAAAAAGAAATTAGGCGAGTCTTTCCATCGCTCGGACTTCTTCAGGGCAAGGTACGTTGGTCCTCCCTAGGATGCGTGTCCATTGGGCGACCTTCGCACAGTCTGCATGCGGTTCCAGCCGTGTGTGTCTCTGTTGTGTTGTGTCGTGGTGCGTTGTGTTGTGGTGTGGTTCGTTGTGTTGTACATAGTTTTGTTATGGTGTGGTGCGGGGGGTGTTATGTTATGGTATAGTGTGGTGTGGTATGTGTGTGCGTGTGCGTGCGTGTGTGTTTGTGTGAGTTTGCGTGTGCGTGTTTGCGTGCGTGCGTGCGTGCGTGCGTATGTGTGTATGAATGTGTGTGTGAGTATGTGTGTGTTCGTGTGTGTGTGTGTGTGCGTGATGGCGCGAAGGCGTGTGGGCGTGTGTGCGTATATTCGTGAGTGCGTGTGTGCGTGTTCGTGCGTGCTCGTGCGTGTGTATGTGCTTGTGTGTGAGTATGTGTACGCGTGTGTGTGTGTGCGTGTGTGTGTGTGTGCGTGTGCGTGTGTGCGTGTGTCTGTGTGAGTGTGTGCGTGTGTGCGCGTTTGTGTCACAAGGCCACGAGCGGGCCCCCTCGGGATCTCCCACATTGGAGGGGGCGCCCGACGCACGCTAAGCCCCGGCCCCACGCGCGGCGTGCGCGCGGTCCAGCCATCCCCAGTCGACGCCCGCGGCTGCCTGGCGGACGCAGGGGGCCCGCCTAGCCGCAGGGGGGGATGGAGTGTGAGGGAGACTGGCACTTCGTCGGCGCTGACAACCCAGGAGAGGAGGAAGATCGTGGTGTGTGTGTTTTTGTGTGTGTTGGTTGTTGTGTGTGTGTGTTGGTGTGTGTGTGCGTGTGTGTGCGTGTTTGTGTGTGTGTGCGTGTGTGTGTGTGATTGTGTGTGATTGTGTGTGATTGTGTGTGATTGTGTGATTGTGTGTGTGCGTGTGCGTGTGCGTGTCTGTGTGTGTGTGCGTGTGTGTGCGTGTGTGCGTGTGTGTGTGTGTATGTGTGTGTGTGTGCGTGTGCGGGTTTGCGGGTGTGCGTGTGTGCGTGTGTGTGTGTGTGTGCGTGTGTGCGCGTGTGCGTGTGTGCGCGTGTGCGCGTGTGCTCGTGTGCGCGTGTGCGTGTGTGCGCGTGTGTGCGCGTGTGTGCGCGTGCGTCTGTGTGTCTGTGTGTCTGTGTGTCTGTGTGTCTGTGTGTCTGTGTGTGCGTGTGCGTGTGCGTGTGCGCGTGCGTGTGCGCGTGTGTGTGTGTGTGCATGTGTGTGCGTGTGCATGTGTGTGTGTGTGTGTGTGTGGGTGGGTGAGTGTGTGCGTGTGTACGTGTGTACGTGTGTGCATGGGTCCGTGGGTGCGTGGGTGCGTGGGTGCGTGGGTGCGCGTGTCTGTCTGTGTGTACGTTCCTAGTTCTGGGTAATGCGCAAACGCGTGCGTGCACGTTACATGAGTACGTCCTTCTGTAGAGTGATGCCGATGTTGTGGATGTACGGCCGATGTTGTCGTGACGCGTTCCCACTCTGGTCGCGAGTGGACCGATGCGTCCACGGGCGGGGAGGAGACCCGCGTGGCGGCGGCGATGCCCAGGGCTCTCAGGACGCGACGCCTGCACCCTGCATGAATTTCACGTGTTTTCTTCACACCTTGCCGGATATGGTGCATTCCAGAAAGGGCATCGTCTTCGAGGGATCGAGAGGTTGGCGTCTCTCTTCCTCGGCGGAAAGCGGCGGAAAAGGCGGCGGAAGCGGGTGGAGGTGAAACGGGGGCAGCTCCGCTGGCGGAAGCCAGTGGAAGGCTGGCGGAAGTAGAAGTTGCGCCCCCCAGAATTGGCAAGGTTGTTTGGTTCAGGGTTCCTGGATCTTGCAACGTGGCTTTTGCATGTGAACTGTTCCAGCGTTGATGTTGGCATGGGGTTGTGATTGAGAATGCACGTTATCCGTTGGAGCTGATGTGGTGAGTCGGAGGTGACAGGTGTGAAAGCCAACTTGAGACATCCAGTCGACATGTGCATTAGCGGGCGGCGCATGTTTTTGAGAAAGATATAATGCTCTAATCCGCCTGCCTTCTATTTCCCTCCGATCCGCCCTCTCTCCTAAGCCGTCCAGTTCCATACGTTGCGTCAGCGATTTTCAGCGTCTCGCCCATGACAGTCGCTAGCTTGGTCAGCTCGGCTCCTGTGAGTGTACACCGTTGGTGGCGTGGCAGCCGCTGTTGACACTATCTGCTTTGAGGAAAGAGTCAGCCAGCATGGGCCACAATTAGTAGCGTGCTTGTCGACATCTACGAGGTGCAATTTCACGTGGTGCAAAGCATGTTGTGCATTCCTGTGCAGCGATATGTGCAAACGCGCGGGCACTTCATTGCGAGTCGATGTTTCGGGCGTGCGCGGTATCATGGCGACGACAGAGGCAGACATGACGATGATGATAATAGCGATGTTGGTGACGACGATGACGATGACGACGGCAAGGCTAATCACGGCGCCGATAATGATCACGCCGATGACGGTGATGGTGTCCAAGCGTCGGCGATGAAGGTGTTGGAAAGATTTCGACACGCGCGCGCAGCACGCGCGCAGGGGCGTTCGACTGATTTCGACACGCGCGCGCATGCAAACAAACAAACGATGCCCTTAAGAGTTTGCAAGGGAAGCCGTTTCTTACCGAAGACGCTTGCGGCGAATCACCGCCGCCCCCTGCCTTTGTGGTAGCGCATGCGTGGCCGACAGCTGGGCTAGAGCTTGGCCAGGCTATCGGGCCAGTTATTCCCCGAGTCGGTTTGGAAAGCCTTCGGACACGCGTAGGGGAGCAAGAGGTTTGAAATCGCCCACGTGTTCGAGCGTCGTGGCAAGAGCTTTGCCAAGCTATCGAGCCATGTGTCCCCCCAACCGTTGCGGAAAACCTTCGGGGGACACTTGGGGGAGGATGGCGGGGAAAACCAGGAGGAGGATGAGGAGGAGGAGGAGGAGCAGCAGAAGGAGGAGGAGGAGCAGTGAGAGGGTGACGAGGAGAAGGAGTTGGAGGAGGAGGAGGAGGAAGAGGATGAGAGGAGGCGGAGGAAAGGAGGAAGAGGAGGAGGAGGAGGAGGAGGAGGAGGAAGAGGAGGAGGAGGAGGAGGAAGAGGAGGAGGACGAGGGGGTATGTTGGGAGCCTCTGGGGGCACGCTTGGGGCCTCCCGGGAGTTTCCTGGCAGCCTTTTAGAGGCATGTTGGGGGCTTCCTTGGGCGTCTTGGTGGTTTTTGGGGGTTTCTCGGGGGCCTCTTTGGCTGTCGCAGGGCATTCCTGGCCTGTCCGGCGCCGACAGAAGCCGTCTTGGGGGCCTCTCTAGGCCGATTTGAAACTTTTTAGGGGTGCTCCAGGGTCGTCTTGAAGGCCATCTTGGGCGTATTGGAGGCCGTCTTGGGGCCCTCTTGGGGCCGTCTTGTGGGCCTCTTGTGCCGTTCTGGGGCCGTCCTGGCGGCCTCTTGGGCAATATTTCGGTGCTCTTGGGCCGTCTTGGGCCGTCTGGGGCCGTCGGAAGGCCGAACAGAAACAAGTACCAAAATCCTTCAAGAACCTACGGACAATCACTGATTTGGGCATCTTCGGGCCTTCCTGGAGGCCCTCTTGGGGGCTCTCTTGGGGGCCTCTTGGTCTCTGAGCTGTCTTGGAGGCTTCTTGGGGGCCTCTGGGGCCGTCCTGGGTCATCTGATTCAAACCATCTTGGGCCTCCTTGGTACGCTCCTGGCCCGTCTGACGCCGTCGGAAGCTGTCTTGGGGGGCCTCTTTGGGCCAACTGGAGGCCCTCTTGGGGTGCTCCAGGGCCGTCTTTGGAGGCCATCTTGGGCGTCTTGGAGGCCTCTTGGGCCGTCTTGGAGCCCTCCTGGGGTGGTCTTGGGGGCCTTTGGGGCCGTTCTGGGGCCATCTTGGAGGCCTGTTGGGTGATGTTGGGGCGATCTTTGGGGGCCAAAGGCCGTCGGAAGGCCGAAAAGAAGCAAATGCCACAATCTTTTAAACACCTGAGGAACATCAGTGATTTTGGCCCCTTTTCGGGCCTTTTGCCGTGGATTTGGAGGCATCTTGAGCCCTCTTGGGCCGTCTTGGAGGCATCTCGGAGGCATATTGGGCCATCTTGGAGGCCATCTTGGGCCAACGTGGCCATCTTGGAGGCCATCTTGAGCCGTCTTGGGGATTTGTGTTGCGGACGTTGTGCTCGTTTATGGTCCTTTTCGGGTGGCCGGCGGGACGGGCCGAAGCCCCAGGGAGAGTTCATTTGGAAAAGAACCAAGACTAAACCGTCTAGGATCCAGCACGGCGGGCACCCCTGTGGCAAGCCAACTGGGGGCGGATCGAAGACGCCTACGGCGAATCACCGCCGCCCCCTGCCTTTTTGGAAGCGCCTGCGTGGCCGAAAGTTGGGTGTGAGCTTAGCCAAGCTATCGGGCCACGCGTTCCCCGAGTGGGTTTCGAAAGCCTTCGGGGAATACAGAGTCGGGTGAGCTATCGGACCAGGTGGTTTCCGAGCTTTCGGGCCTCCTGGAGGACGTCTTGGAGGGGTCTTGGGCGTCTTGGAGGCCTCTGGCGGGCTTTTTGGGCAATCTAAGGCAATCTTCAGGCCATCTGGGGCCGTCTTGGGTGCATCTTAGGGCCATCTTCGTCGTCTTGGAGGCCTTTTTGGCCGTCTTGGAGGCACCTCGGAGGCCATCTTGGGCGTCTTGGAGGCCATCTTGGGCGTCTTGGGGGCCTCTTGGGCCGTCTTGGGGTTTTGTTGGGGCCCTCTCGGGAGCCTCTTAGCTTGTCATGGGGCCATCTTGGAGGCCTCTTGGGCGCTCCTGGGGCGATGTTGGGGGCCTCTTGGGCCGTCTTGGGCCGTCTTGTGCCGTCGGAGAGCTGATAATAAGAACATGCGAAAAACCTTCAACAACCTAAGGAAAATCAATGATTGTTGCCCTTCCGGGCCTTCCTGGAGGACGTCTTGGAGGCCTCTTGGGGGCCTCTTGCCCAGTCTGAGGCCATCTTGGGCCGTCTTGAAGGCTTCTTGGACGAGCTTGAAGGCATCTTGGACTCTCTCGGGCTGTCTTGGAAGCCATCTTGGACCATCTCTGGCGACTGGGTGGCCATCTTGTTCAATCTCGGAGCCTATCTTGGGCCAACGTGACCATCTTAGAGGCCATCTTGAGCCGTCTCGGATAATTTGTTCTGGTCGTGGAGGTGGTTTCGGGGCCTTTCCGGGACCCTGGCGGGATCGGCCGAAGCCCCAGGGGGAGTTCTTTTGGAAAAAGAGCCAAAACCAAAAGCAAAAGGATTCAGCACGCTGGGCACCCTTGTGATGAATCAAAAGGGAGCGGCGGATCAAAGACGCCTACGGCGAATCACCGCCGCCCCCTGCCCTTGTGGAAGCGCCTATGTGGCCGACAGCTGGGCTAGAGCTTGGCCAGGCTATCGGGCCAGTTGTTCCCCGAGTTGGTTTGGAAAGCCTTCGGGGAACGCGTGGGTGAGCAAGAGGTTTGAAATCGCCCATCTGTCCGCGCGTTGTGGCAAGATCTCCGCCAAGCTATCGGACCATGTGTTCCCCCAACCGTTGTGGAAACCCTTCGGGGAACACTTGGGGGAGGATGGCAGGGAAGATCAGGAATCATGAGGAGGAGGGTGAGGAGAAGGATGATGATGATGATGATGATGATGATGATGATGATGATGATGATGATGATGATGATGATGATGATGATGATGATGATGATGATGATGATGATGATGATGAGAGGAGGAGGAGGAGGAGGAGGAGGAGGAGGAGAGGAGGAGGAGGAGGAGGAGCAGGAGGAGGAGGAGGAGAGAGAGGAGGAGGAGGAGGAGGAGGAGGAGGGGAGGAGGAGGAGGAGGAGGAGGAGGAGGGAGGAGGAGGAGGAGGAGGGAGGGAGGAGGAGGAGGAGGAGGAGGAGGAGGAGGAGGAGGAGGAGGAGGAGGAGGAGGAGGAGGAGGAGGAGGAGGAGGAGGAGGAGGAGGAGGAGGAGGAGGAGGAGAGGGAGGAGGAGGAGGAGGAGGAGGAGGAGGAGAGGGAGGAGTGAGGAGGGAGGAGCGAGGAGCGAGGAGGGAGGAGGGAGGAGGAGAAGGAGGAGGAGGAGAAGGAGGGGGCATCTCGGGAGCCTCTGGGAGCACTCTTGGGGCCTCCTGTGAGCTTCCTGGGAGCCTCTTGGAGGCATGTTGGGTGCCTCTTTGGGCCTGTTGGGGCGTTTGGGTGCTGCTCGGGGGCCTCTCTGGCCGTCTCAGAGCATTCCTGGCACGTCCGATTCTGTCGGAAGCCGTCTTGGGGGCCTCCCTGGGCTGACTTGAAGGCCTCTTGGGCCGTCTGGGGGCCCTCTTGGGGCCGTCTTGGGGGCCTCCTGGGCCGTTCTGGGGCCGTCCTGGAGGCCCTTTGAGCGCACTTTCGGGGCTCTTGGGCCGTTTCGGGCCGTCGGAAGGCCGAAAAGAAGCAAAAGCCAACATTTTTCGAAAACCTTAGGAACATCAATGATTGTGGCCATTGGAGGCCTCTTGGGTCATCTTGGAGGCCCTTTGGGAGCCTCTAGGGCCGGCATGGGCCATCTTGAGGCTATCTCGGACCGTTTTGGGTGCATCGTGAGCCGTCTTTGACAGAACACATCAATTCATGGCACAGCAGCACAGAATATATCAGACCACGACAGCAGAGCATAGCGACAACAAGCACGACAGAACACAATATGGCGCAACAGAAATGACAGAGCAGACCACGAGCATGACAGACCATGGCAGAACATAACACATCCATGTCATGACAAACTAATGCATACCAAACCACAAAGCATACAAGAGCATAATATGACATAACATGGGGCGACAGAATACAACGTTGCAGAACATAACCGAGAATGGCATACCCCACCTCGACGTAACATATCGTATCATGGCACAGCAACACGGAACGCATCTAAACATGACAGCAGAGCATAGCGACGACGACGACAGACCACAACATTATTCAACAGAACATGGCAGAACAGAGCACGAGCATGACGGAACATGACAGAACATAACATAGCAATGCCGTGCAACATTAGAGCATCACAGATCATCACATAACATACCAGAGCAGAACAGGACAGAACAGAAGACGACAGAACACCGCATATCAGAACAGAAGCGAGCATACCATTGCACTCCTTGACATAACATTCCATATCATGACACAGCATCACAAACCATACCATAACATGACGGCAACGCAAAGCGACACATACTAGCAGAGCTGATCATGTTGTGCTCTACAGGGCCGAGCGATCAACCAGCAGAGCATCACATAACACACCAGAGCAGAACATGACATAAGGGATGACGACATAACGCAACATAACATTACAGAGCCGAGCATAATATAACACACCATGGCACAACAGATCAGATCATACCATGACAGCGTCACAGAACACATCTAAACTCGACAGCCGAGCATAGCGACGACGAACACGACAAAACAGAACATGCCTAAACGGAACATGACAGAACAGAACACGAGCATGACAGAACATGACAGAACAGAACATAGCTATGTCGTGCAAAACTAGAGCATCACATATCATCACAGAACGTACCAGAGCAGAACAGGAGAGAACATAAGACGACATAATACAACACATCAGAACATAACCGATCATGTCATGACATACCTTTACATAACATTTCATATCCTGACACAGCATCACAAAACAAATCATAACATGATACCGGAGAAACAACCCAATCAGAGCTGTAGGGCAGGGGGGTTATAAGGGCTATTGAGCTATAGAGCTATAGAGCTATAGGGCTATAGAGTTGTAGGGCTATAGGGCTATTGGGCTATTGGGCTATAGGGCTATAGGGCTATGGGCTTAGGGCTATAGGGCTATAGGGCTATAGGGCACCCCTGGGCCCCCCCGGGCACCTGGGCACCCAGGCACCCGGGCACCCCCCGGGCACCGGGGCACCGGGGCACCGGGCACCCCTGGGCACCCGGGCACCCGGGCGTGCAACGAAAATCTGCGACAAACCTAACCGAACCATGTGATACCGGAGAAAAGCCCCAATCAGGGCTATAGGGCTAGGGGGCTAGTGAGCTATAGGGCTATAGAGCTATAGGGCTATAGAGTTGTAGGGCTATTGGGGTATTGGGCAATACGGCTATAGGGCTTAGGGCTATATAGGGCTATAGAGCACCCCTGGGCACCCCCGGGCACCCCCGGGCACGCCCGGGCACCCGGGCACCCTGGCACCCGGGCACCCCCGGGTACCCCCCGGGCACCCGGGCCCCGGGCACCCCCGGGGACCCGGGCACCTGGGCGTGCAGCGAAAATCGGCGACAAACCTAACCTAACCATATACATCCGCTAGGACCCCTACAGAGGCAAGCTCTGATTGGGGAATGAATACGCTAGGACCTCTACAGAGGCAAGCTCTGATTGGGGAATGACGGCAGCGCAAAGCGACACATATTAGCAGAGCTAATCATGTTGTGCTCTACAGGGCCGAGCGGTCAACAAGCAGAGCATCACATAACATACCAGAGCAGCACATGACATAAGAGAAGGCGACAGAGCACAGCATAGCAGAACAGAGCCGAGCATAACATAGCACACCATGGCAGAACATATCATCTCATATCAAGACAGTATCACATAACATATCGTAGCACGACAGCACCGCATAGCGAAACATACTAGCATAACATATCATAATATACTATACTGAGCCGGGCTGTCAACAGCATCCATGTTCTGACATAGCATAGCATGTCATAACATAGTGCCACAGAACAGCTCACACCATCACATAGCAAAGCGTAGGGTGACAGAGATGAGCACAACATAACGTACTGAGTCAGAAGAGAAACATCTCAGGGAAGAGGGACATCAAAACAGACGGTGCATCTAACGTCACAGGCGTCACGACGTCACGCCGGCCCGTTGAGAACAGAACAGGACATACCACATCATAGCATAACAGAACGTGACTACATGGAACACGGTTGAGTAGTTTCCGAATCCAGAAATGGCAGGTGTCGACCAATGAGGCGGCCGCGCTCCGTGGGGAACGAACGGTTAAGGGTTCGGTGGGGATTGCTCGAAGCAAGAACGATGTTTTTCTGTGTTCTTTGACCGGATTTCTTGCGACAGCACGCGCGCAAAGGCGTTCGAGCGGTTCCGACATGCGCGCTCGAGACGCCTGTCTAGTATCAAGTTATGAAACTGTTGAAACATATGGTTTTCATAATAATCTGCAAGAGCCCGGGCGCACGCTTTTTTGAAATTCTTCTTGTTGGGGGACCATGTGTTTTGAATGTTTCCGGGGCACTCGATTCTGAAATCCTTACGAAACCGAAGGATGTTCGACGATTCTGGCATGCGCGAGCGACGACGCGCAACGGATGATTTGTCATCAGCGAGTGTGCGCACAGTTCACTTTTTGCACAGGGTGAGAGAGGTACCTACACCGGCCTGCTTTGGATGCTACGAATTCATATTTAGGATGAGGAATGGGGCAGAATCGCCGGTAAATTATGATACGAAAAATGGCACCGTTCATGTCTGGGGGGGGTCCATATATTTGTGTAACGAGGAGAAGCCGAAGATGTGAAGTTGTCAACTCCATTGCTCGCGCAAACATCCCACCCACCCACCCGCAACCTGGCTTGCAAAACCCATGTGGCGGCGATTGCGATGAGTGCTTGGCGTTGGCTGGTTCATCTCTGCGGCCGCGCTAGCCTGCGCATGTTGGCGCGCGCCGCGGCCAGCTAGTTTGGCGCGACCGACCCGGCCGCGATGGCGCTGACCGCCGGGCACTTCCCAGCCGGCACGTCCGTGCGAGTCGGCGACTTGGGCGGGCGCGGTACCATGACAACATCGACAACGGTAGACACGGTGATTGTAGTAGAGTTGTTGGTGACGACGGTGACAACGACGACGGCAAGGTCAGTGACGGCGCCGATGCTGATCACGCCGACGGCGATGACGGCGTCCTCGCGTCGGTGATGAAGGTTTTGGAGGGAGTTCGACATGCGCGCGCGGCCGCCGCGCGCGAGTGGACCGTATGGTACCTTGTGACACGGATCGTGCCCCCCTCCCCCCCCCCTCCGGCAGCACGCGCGCAAGGGCGTTCGAATGATTTCGACATGCGGCGCGAGAGGCCCGTTTGGCCGAATTGAGCTTTTTAGTTTCATAAAAATTGTCCAGGAGAGCGCGGGCATGTTTGAAAGCTGACGTTGCAACCCTTTTGTTTTTTGAACCACAAACCCTGGACACTCGATTCTGCGATTTTGAACCCACTTCGACACGCAGGGTTGTTAAAGGATTTTGGCATGCGCGCACGACGACGCGCGCGCGTGCACTTCGTCCAGTCTTTTGCAAGCGATTCTTGCGACAGCACGCGCGCAAGGGCGTCCGAACAATTCCGACACGCGCGCGCGAGAGGACCGTTGGATAGAATGTGATGGAATTGTTGTTGTTCTGTTTTTATGTATTTTATGCATGTATATATATATATATATATATATATATATATAAGGAGCGCGAGCGCAATCTTGTTTTTACATTCTTGCTGTGGAACCATGTGTTTTGTATGCTGTCGGGACACTCGATTCTGACATATCTATCACATCGAAGGTTGTTCAGGATTCCGACATGCGCGCGCGACGACGACGCGCGCGCGTGTTCACTTCGCTCCATGATTTGCAAGATTGTTTCGAACATTGATGGTTGTTGATAAACGAGTGCGCGCGCATATTGTTTTCTGCAGAGGGTGGAACGGGGGCGACGCGGGCCTGCTTAGGATTGTACGAGTTCGCATTTCGGGTGGGTGATGGGGCAGAACCGCATGTGAATTGCAATCCGGAGTTGGGAACCGTTATGTCCCGGGGGTAGTTCCGAATATATTCAAATGAAAGAGATTACATGTTGTGGAACATGTGTGGTGCTATTGGTTTTTTTACAAACACCCCACCCACCCACCCGCAACTTGGTTTACAAAGCCCATGCGGCGGCGATTGCGATGAGTGTTTGGTGTTGGCTGGTGCATGCGCGCGGCCGCGCTAGCCCGCGCATGTTCGCGCACACGTCGGCCAGCTAGTTTGGCGCGACCGACGCGGCCGCGGTGGTGCTGACCGCTGGGCATTTCCCATCGGGCACTACAGCGCGAGTCGGTGATTATGGCGGGCGCGATATCATTGCGATGCCGACAATGGTGGACATATTTTGGTGTTGGTGGCGATGGTGGCGAGGAGGATGGCAACGCCAATGACGGCGCCGATGTTGATCGCGCCCACCGATAGCGATGACGATGTCCTCGCGTCGGCGACGAAGATTTTTCAAGGCGCTCGACATGCGCGCGCAACAGACGCGCGCAAGTGGCCCCCTTGGTAGCATTTCACACGGATCGCGTTTCCCTCCCGCATGCGCGCAAGGGCAGTCGAACAAGTTCGGCATGCAAAAGGCGCGTTTGGCATACTGTGGTACACTTGTTGGAAAAGTGATGTGCACGCAAGACCGCGAGCGCAGCCTTTTTGGAGGGAAAGCAAACGCTGCAAAACCATGTGCGTTAATATGTGTTCGGGGCATTCGTTGTTTAAAACCCTTTTGGAACCTAGAGTTCTCGAAGAAGTTCGACATGCGCGCGCGACGACGAGCGCGTGTGCACGTCGTCCCGTTCCTTGTGCAAAGGGGTCTTGCGACAACACGCATGCGTTCGAACGATTTCGACATGGGCGCGCGAGATGTCCGTTTGGTAGCATTGTACGAAAATTTCGAAAAGATATTATGGTTCCCCCAGGATTCGCAAGAGCCCGAGCGCAAACTGTTTCGAACACCTGTGTTGCGAAACCGCGTTTTTGTTACATGCGTTCGTGACTCGGTTTTGAAGTCCTCACGAAACCGTGGGTGTTCGAATGATTTTGGCACGCGCGCTACGACTCGCGGTTGTGCAGTCCGTCCCACCTTGATGCAAACGATTTTGGTAAGCTGGTGGTTTTTGATCGACGAGTGCGCGTGCATAGTATTTTCTGTAAAGGGTGAATGGGGGACCGATACCGGCCTGCCTGGGATGGTGCGAACTCATGTTAAGGATGGACGATGGGACAGAGCTCTTTACCAGGTGGGGGTAGATCCTAATGTTTTTGTAGACCAGAGACCTTATGCTGTGCAATCTATATTGCGCAATAGATGTGGGGGGTTCGACGCGGTCCATCACATGTGGTGCAATCTATGTGCTGCACTCTCGTGATGTGGAGCAACCTGTGTGGAGCGATATATGTGCGGCGACGGCGGCAACATAGCAACCAGACAGGCCCAGATGACGGGCGCCGACGGGGCGGCGACGGTGGCCTCATAGCCGCCACACCGCTAGATAGGCCCATACGACGGGCGGCGACGAGGCGGCGACGGCGGCTACATGGCCACCCGGCTGGTCTTCAGGCACACACGACGGGCGGCGGTTGCATAGCCGCCAAATCGAATTTCAGGGCCAGTTCCTTTCCCTTCGGTCCATAGACGCAAGCACTGTTTAGGGATTTGAGAGGTGTGGTTGTTGTTGGATGCACGGGGGAGCGGAAGGAGGGCGCACGGTGGTGGTGGAGGGGGCGCGCAGGACGAGACTGCCGTGTTGCAGCAGCGTATCGACGGCTTGTTGCAGCACATCAGCTGAGCTGAGCGCCCGCGGCTGCGATACCCACGTCGTGGCCTTGAGCGAAAAATCCTGTACGAAGCCTTGCGCACTGGAGGCGCGCGGGACCGTGATGGCTATCGTAGTCAAGCCAACGCCATTGATGATGGCAAATGGTGCCAAAATCCTTTGTGTATGTTGAGCTGTCCTCGCGCTCCTCGCAGGCCCAGCGCAGGCAGGCACAGAATCCACAATGGCCGTGTGCTTTGACGCGTCGGCATGCCGATCGCTCTCCAGACATTGTGGCCGGCTGCCTGCGGCAGACCCCGCCGCCGCGCCTGTGCAACAGCGTAGCAGTGTAGGAACAGCGCAATTCCGACGAGTAGTCTGCATGGTGGCGGGCCGTGATCCCGACCTCGTCTTCGTCCGCGCTGGAAGGGGGAGGAGGATTTTGAGCACCTCGGCTTCCGCGGCATGCACATAGCACGCTCAGGCCACTACATTGTCGCACGCGGGGCCTTGGGCGGCGCATTGGCCGCCCCGGGACCCTACGGCGCCCCGCACACACGGCCGGCCGGCCGGGCCGGCCGAGCGGAACGGGGAAAAACGCAAGCCGCGGCAGTCGGGCTGCTGAGGACCTCCAGCGGTACGCTCAGCAAACCCGACCGCCGCGGCAACGACGACGACACGACAGAGAGGACGAGCCGCCAGGCACGACCCCAAGACGGCGAGCCAGGGGGGGGGAGACCCCCGACCGTGCTGGGGACTGCGCACCCGGCGACACCCCGGGGGGAAGGGGACCGCGCTTTGGCGGCCATCCCCACCGGGTGCGGGGGCTTTTCGCCCCTTGAGCCCAGCGCCCCCCGCCTGCGCCAGGAGGACCCTGGGGTCCCGACCCCACCCCCTACGGGCGGGGCCCCCTCGGGGCTAAGGAGGAGGAGGAGGAGGCGGATGAGGAGGAGGAGGAGGCGGAGGAGGAGTAGGAGGAGGAGTAGGAGGAGGAGGAGGAGGAGGAAAAGGAGGAGGAGGAGGAGAAGGAGGAGGAGGAGGAGAAGACCTGTTGGGGCCTTCTTGGGGCCTCCTGGGAGCGTCCTGAAAGTTTCTTGCGGGCCTCTCGGGGGCCTCATGCGGCCTGTTGGGGGGGGCTCTTGGGGCCCCTGGGGCCGCCTTGCGGAATTTTTGGCCCGTCTGACGCCTATGAAGGCCGCCTTGGGGACCTCTCTAGGGCGTGTTGGTGCCCCCTTGGCGTGGTTCAACGGTCGGCATGGGGCCCTTTTGGGAGCCCTTTGGGCGATATTTGGGCCCTTTGGGGTTAGCTTGAGATCTTCTTGGGGGTGTCTTGGGATGTCTTGGTGCTATATTAAAAGCCTCGTGGGGGCCTCTTGGGCTGTCTTCGGCAGTCGGAAACCCGAGCCGACGATAACCTCGAAATCTTCAACCGACCTCGGGAAATTCAATGGTTTTGGCCTTCTCGGGCTCTCCAGGAGGGTCTTTTGGCATTGAACGCCGTCCTGGAGGCCATGAGTCTTCAAATAAGGTTTCAAAACGTCAATAGACCCCCAAGACGGCCCAAAAAGTCTTTCAGAGGCCTTCCAGGACAGCCCACACCATTGATTGCCCTCAGGGATTTGAAGGATTTTGAGGATGTGGCATGCTTGGGTTTCCGACAGCCCATGACAGCCCAAGAGGCATCTCTGGACCGTCTTGTTGTTCCCTTGAAGCGCTTCAATGCCGCCGTGTAGCCTTCTTGGGCCTACTGGGCGTTATGTGGGTCCTCTTGCCCGTCTTGGGGCACTCCTGGTGGCCTCTCGGGTTGTCTTGGAGCTATCTTGGAGGCCTCTTGAAGGCCTCTTGGGCCGTCTTAGGCGGTCGGGAGCCCGAACAGACGAGAACCTCCAAATCTTCAAAAACCTACGGAACGTCAATGGTTTTGGCCCCCTCGGGCTCTCCAGGAAGTCCCCTTGGAGCTCTCTTGAGCGGTCTTGGGGGCCTTTCGGCCGTCTTGAGGCCCCGTTGCGGGCCTCTTGGGCAGTCTTGAGGTTGTCTTGCGACGCTCTTGAGCTATCTTGGGTCATCTTGAGTCGCTTTGGTGCCGTCTCGGCTGTTTTGGAAGCCCTCTTGGAAGCCATCTTCGCCGTCTGGAGGCCGAAAAGAGCGGCGGGAAGCAAATTCAGGAGGGGCCAATGTTTAACCTCGCGCGCGGTGCAGGGGAGGGCGGCCCTAGAAAACATAAAAAAACAGTCCCAGTGGGACCACAGGAGCATTCTAAGACACCCATTCCGTGCAGGCACGGTGGTGGATTTGTGCGCGCGTGCACATGCGACTGCTCCATGTACGAGACTAACAGGTGCTTTCTTCGGCAGCGGGAGCTTGCAGACGGCTCCGCAAGAAAGCCACACGCGATACCAGAAGTCCTTCGCCAGCTGTGCCCATCAGCAGGCACAAGGAGCATCGGGTGACGCTATCCTTCTTGCACCTACACCGATCCTGACTGGCCAGTCTTGTGCCCCGGATCGGTGGCACGGCTATCTGGTGTGGCCAGGATGGCGTATGCATGTTTATCGGCCTGGCCAGGGAGGCCTCCGGAGAACTCAGGACCCTGTAGGCCCCTGGAGGTCTCCGGAAGACCCCAGAGTCCTCGGAGAGTCTCGAGAGGTTCTCGGAGAGTTCCCGACGGTCTTTGCGGAGGTCTCCCCTTGCGCCTCTGCGCGGAGACGGAGGAGGGAGGCAGTGTGTTCGCGGCGCGTCGAGCTCGCAGGCTCTGCGCCCGCGCGCGCGTGGGACGTTGGAGGACGCCAGAGGTGACGCTGGCCCAGCGTGCCTCCAGCAGTTTTTTCGCGTCGTTGTGGACTTTGGGGCCCTTCTGGGCCTCGTCGGGGCTGCCCTGGCGGCCGCCCGGGCCTTTCTGGGAAGGCTGGGGCCGCCTCTCCAGACCCCCGACGCCGTGTTTTGTGGGAGGTCATACCGGGCCTCTTGAAATTTTGCCGCCCATCCCGACCACGAATTCTCACCCTGCGTCGTTTCCTGACGGACCTGGGGCTAGGCAAGGGCTCCCAGAGGCAGAAACTTACGTGCCGAAAACCAGATGTTGCGGCTGCTCTCACGACGCAGGGGCAAGGGGGTCTGGGGGGCCACTTCTGGTCCAGGGCCACTTCTGGCAACGACCGCGTGAGGGTGGGGCGGATGCTGCCGGCCGCCCGGCCCGGCGCACCACCATGCCGGGCTTCGCCATCTTCTAGCACGACGCGTGACCGCACGCCGCTGCCTCGGCCAACCTGGGCTCGCTGGCCGGACCCTGGCCGCAAGCCGAATGCAGTAGTAGCACAGCTCGTGTCACTCGTATTCGTATTAGTCCCAACCCTTCCTTGGTCGCGTTCTCGTTTTGAATGGAGCACTGCTTGCTCCGTCATTCTCCCGCCGTCCCTCCTCCTCTCTTCCCTGCTTTTCTCTTCGCCAGCTTTGTCTCCTACATCGCCATCCGCGAAACTGGATCTTCGAAACTGTCGCCACTTTCGAGGGCTGCTGGGGGTTCCAGCGGAGCGGCGTCTGACCCCAATTCAAATTAGACCTCGCCATCCCTGGGGGGCTGCGATCTGCGAAATTGCTGCCGGTTTTGAAGGCTGCTGGGGGGTCCAACGGATTGACGTCTTACCCAGATCCAGATGAGACTTCGCCATCCTTGGGATTGCCGCGATCTGCGAAACCATCGCCACTTTCGAGAGCTGCTGGGGGGGTCCAGCGGAGTGACGTCTTACTCAGATCCAGATGAGACTTCGCCATCCCTGGGGGGCTGCGATCTGCGAATCTGTCGCCACTTTCGAGAATTGCTGGGAGGTCCAGCGGAGCGATGTCGTACCCAGATTCAGACTAGACCTCGCCATCCCTGGGGGGGCTGCGATCTGCGAAATTGTCGCCACTGTCGAGGGCTCTTCGGGGTCCAGCGAGGTGACGTCTTACCCAGGTCCAGATGAGACTTCGCCATCCCAGGGGGGGCTGCGATCTGCGAAGCCGTCGCCACTTTCGAGGGGTGCTGGGGGGGCCGGCGCAGCGACGTCTTGCCAATATTCAAAGTAGACCTCGCCATCCCAGGGGGGACTACGATCTTCGAAACTGCCACTACTTTCGATAGCTGCTGGGGGGTCCAGCGGAGTGTCGTCCTACCCAGATTCAGGCTAGACCTCGCCATCCGACCTGCGAAACTGTCGCCACTTTCGAGGGCTGCTGGGGGGTCCAGCGGAGCGACGCATTACCAATATTCAATGTGGACCTCGCCATCTTTGGGATTGCTGCGATCTGCGAATCCATCAGGTCCAGCGGAGCGACGTCGTACCCAGATTCAAGTAAGACCTCGACGTCCCTGGAGAGCTGCGGTTTGCGAAACTGCCGCCACTTTCGAGGGTTGCTTGTAGTTCCAGCGCAGTCAGGCACCACCCAGATTCAGGTAAAACCTCGCCAGCCCTGAGGGAGCGATCTGCGAAACTGTCGCCACTTTGGAGGGTTGCTGGGGGGGTCCAGTGGAGCGACGTCTCACCCAGATTCAAACTGGACCTCGCCATCCCTGGAAGGGGCTGCGATCTGCGACACTGTCGCCACTTTTGAGGGCTGCGGCGGGGGGGGGGTACATCGGAGTGACGTGTTACCCAGATTCAGATTAGACCTCGCCATCCCTGGGTGGCTCCGATCTGCAAACTTGTCGCCACTTTCGAGGGCTGCTGGGGTTCAGCAAAGTGACGTCTTACCCATATTCAACTTAAACCCTGCCATCCCTGCGGGGCTGCGATTTGCGAAACGGCCGCCACTTTTGAGGGCCGCGGGGGGTATATCGGAGTGACGTGTTACCCAGATTCAGATTAGACTTCGCCATCCCTGGGGGGGGCTGCGATCAGGGAGATGGTCGCCATTTTCGAGGGCTGCTAGGGGTTCCAGCGGAGTGACGTTTGACCCCAAGTCAAATTAGACCTCGCCATCCCTGGGGGGCTGCGATATGCGAAACGGTCGCCACTTCCGTGGGCTGCTGGGGGAGTCCGGCGGAGTGACGCCTTACTCACATTTAGATTACACATCGCCATCCTTTGGGAGCTGCGATCTGCGAAATTGTCGCCACTTTCAAGGCCTGCTGGTTGGTCCAGCGGAGTGAGGCACCACCCCGGTCCAGATAAGACCTCGCCATCCCTCAGGGGCTGCGATCTGCAAAATCGTCGCCACTTTCGAGGGCTGCTGGGGGGGGTCCAGCGGAGCGAGGCGCCTGCCAGATTCAAACTAGACTTCGCCGTCACTGGGAGGCTGCGATCTGCGAAACCGTCGACATTTTCGAGGGCTGCTCGGGGGTCCAGCGGAGTGACGTCTTGCCCATATTCAAATTAGACCTCGCCATCCCCGGGGGCTGCGATCTGCGAATCCGTCGCCACTTTCGAGGGCTGCTGGGGAGTCCGGCGGAGCGACGTCTTACCTCGTTATACCAGGGGGACTGCGATCTGCGGGACTGTCACCATTTTCGAGGGTTGCGGGGGGAGTCCAGCGGAGTGACATTTTACGCAGATCCAGATTCGACCTCGCCATCCCTGGGGGGGGCTGCGATTTGCGAAGCTGTCGCCACTTTCGAGGGCTGCTGGGGGGTCCAGCGGAGCGACGTCTTACCCAGGTCCAGGTGAGACTTCGCCATCCCTGCGAGGATGCGATCTGCGAAACCGCCGCCACTTTCGAAGTGGGGGGTCCAGCGGAGTGACCTCTTGCAAATATTCAGATGAGTCTTCGCCATCCTTGGGAAGCTGCGATCTGCGAAATTGTCGCCACTTTCGAGGCCTGCTGGTTGGTCCAGCGGAGTGAGGCACCACCCAGATTCCCATAAAACCTCGCCATCTCTGAGGGGGATGCGATCTGCAAAAGTGTCGCCACGTTCGAGGGCTACTGGCGGGTCCAGCGCAGCGACGTCTTACCCAGATTGACAACCGACCTCGCCATCCCAGGGGGGGCCGCGATCTGCTACGCTGTCGCCACTTTCGAGAGCTGCTGGGGGGGTCCAGCGGAGTGACGTATTACCCAGATTCAGATTCGACCCCGCCATTCCAGTGGGGTTGCGATGTGCGAAAATGATGTTATTTTCGAGGGCTGCTGGAGGATCCCGCGAAGCGACGTCTTACCCAGATTGACATCAGACCTCGCCATCCCAGGGGGGGCTGCGATCTGCGAAGCTGTCGCCACTTTCGAGAGCTGCTGGGGGGTCCAGCGGAGTGACGTCTTGCCCAGATTCAGATTCGACCTCGCCATCCTTGGGGGGGGCTGCGATCTGCGAATCCATCGCCACTTTCGAAGGCTCCTGGGGGGGTCCAGCGGAGTGACGCCTTACCCAGGTCCACATGAGACTTCGCCATCCCAGGGGGTGCTGCGATCTGCAAAGCCGTCGCCACTTTCGAGGGCTGCTGGGGGGTCCGGCGCAGCGACGTCTTACCAGTATTCAAAGTAGACCTCGCCATCCCTGGGGGGACTGCGATCTGCGAAACTGCCACTACTTTCGATGGCAGCTGGGGGGTCCAGCGGAGTGTCGCCCTACCCAGATCCAGATTCGACCTCGCCATGCGATCTGCGAAACTGTCGCCACTTTCGAGGGTTGCTGGGGGGTCAGCGGAGCGACGCATTACCAAGATTCAATGTAGACCTCGCCATCCTTGGGATTGCTGCGATCTGCGAATCTGTCGCCACTTTCGAGGGCTGCTGGGGGTCCGGCGGAGCGACGTCTTACCAGGATTCAAAGTAGACCTTGCCATCCTTGGGAGGGTAGCGATCTGCGAAACGGCCACTACTTTCGATGGCTGCTGGGGGGCCCAGCGGAGCCACGTCTTACCCAGATTCTATGTAGACCTCGCCATCCCTGTGGGGCCGCGATCTGGTAAGCTGTCGCCACTTTCGAGGGCTGCTGGGGGGTCCAGCGGGATGAGGCACCACCGGGATTCAGATAAGACCTCGCCATCCCATGGGGGCTGCGATCTGCGAAAGCGGAGCGACGCACCACTCATATTCAGATTCGACTTCGCCATCCTTGGGGGGCTGCGATCCGCGAAACTGCCGCCCGCCACTTTCGAATGCTGTTGGCGGGCCCCGCGGGGCGCTGTCGCGGGCCGCCCGCAGACCTGGCGGTGCGCCTTCGAGTGTTTAGTTCCCGCACTGCAAAGTGCAGGAAGGAAGCAGGGACGCTGGCGGGCGAGCTAGGCCACGTTCGCTTCTTGCACTGATCGCCAGCAGGTTTAATCATGCTGTCGGGCGCCGCGGCGTCATGGCGCAGGCAACGTTGCATCTTTAGCGTGCTGCCGACAATTGCAACACTCGTCGGTCCCCTCCCGTCACTTTTGTCGTCGTCCTTTGCCCCTTGCCACCTTCCCTTTGCTGCTACCGCGCTGACTTTTCGGCCCCCCGCGCGCCCGATTCTTGCCATTCGTTCCCGCCCCCATGTCCTCCTCAAGCCTGGGCCCTCGATCCTTGTCCTTCTGTTGTTGCCCTGTGTATCGTGTTACGCGAGCGCGCCCCATGTAGCTTACGCAACTGATAACGGCGCATGCACGGCTCTTGTCTTGGCAAGTGTGGGCCAATTCTTCTTGTCATTTGGTGCAAATGCAAATGTGCTGGGTACGTTTCACGGTGATGTATATTATTGGTATCAGCCGTATTGGTCGCAGTAATCGTAGTAGCACTAGCAGTCGTCACCGAAGTCGACGTCGCCGTGATGGTGATAGCAGTAGTAGACAATAGTAGTAGTAGTAGTAGTAGTAGTAGTAGTAGTAGTAGTAGTAGTAGTAGTAGTAGTAGTAGTACTAGTTAGAGTAGTAGTAGTAGTAGTAGTAGTAGTAGTAGTAGTAGTAGTAGTAGTAGTAGTAGTAGTAGTAGGAGTAGTCGTAGTAGTAGTAGTAGTAGTAGTAGTGTAGTAGTAGTCGTAGTAGTAGTAGTAGTAGTAGTAGTAGTAGTAGTAGTAGTAGTAGTAGTAGTAGTAGTAGTAGTAGTAGTGGTAACGGTAGTAGTAGTTGCAGTGATCGTAGTAGTGGTCTTAGTTGTAGTAATAGTAGTAGTAGTCGTAGTAGTAGTAGTAGTAGTAGTAGTAGTAGTAGTAGTAGTCGTAACAGTAGTAGTAGTAGTAGTAGTAGTAGTAGTAGTAGTAGTAGTCGTACTAGTGGTAGTCGTCAGTGCAGAAGCAGTGGTAGTAGTAGCAGCCGTTTTAGCAGTGGTAGTAGTAGTAATACTATTACTACTACCAGTAGTGGTAGTAATGGTAGTGATAGTAATCGTAGCCGTAGCAGTAGATAGTAGTCGATACTACTAGTAGTATTAGTAGAAGAAGAAGTTGTAGAAGTAGTAGTCGTAGCAGTAGTAGTAGTAGTAGTAGTAGTAGGTAGAAGTAGTAGTAGTAGTAGTAGTAGTAGTAGTAGTAGTAGAAGTAGTAGTAGTCGTAGTAGTAGGACCCGTAGTAATAGTAGTAGTAGTTCTGCAACTAATACTAGTAGTAGCAGTTGTAGCCATAGTAGTTGTAGTAATCGTAGTCGTCGTAGTCGGTAGTAGAAGTAGTAGTAGTAGTAGTAGTAGTAGTAGTAGTAGTAGTAGTAGTAGTAGTAGTAGTAGTAGTAGTAGTAGTAGTATAAGTAGTAGTAGCAGTAGTAGCAGTGGTAGTGGTGGTAGCGGCAGTGGTACATAGTACGAGCAGGAGCAATGATAATCGTAATCGTCGTCGTAGTAGTAGTAGTAGTAGTAGTAGTAGTAGTAGTAGTAGTAGTAGTAGTAGGAGTAATAGCAGCACTATGACCGCAATCGTAGTCGTAGTCGCAGCCGTAGTCGCAGTTGTAGCCGTAGCCGCAGTAGTAGTAGCATGACTGGTAGCAGCAGTAGTAGTAGTAGTAGCCGTAGAAGTAGCAGTACGAGTAGCAGCAGTAGTAGTAGTAATAGTAGTAGTAGTGGTGGTACTACTAGTAGTAGTAGTAGTAGTAGTAGTAGTAGTAGTAGTAGTAGTAGTAGTAGTAGTAGTAGTAGTAGTAGTAGTAGTAGTAGTAGTAGTGGTAGTGGTAGTGGTAATGGTAGTAATAGTAGTAGTAGCAGTAGTAGTAGTAGTAGTAGTAGTAGTAGTCGTAGTGTTGGTGTTGATTGTAGTAGTAGTAGTAGTAGTAGTAGTAGTAGTAGTAGTAGTAGTAGCAGTGGTGGTGATAGTAGTGGTAGTAACAGCAGTCGTCGCACTAATGATGACAGGTGTGGCGGTAATAGTAACCGTAGCCGTTGTTGTAGTAATAGTTGGTAGTCGGGGCATTGGTGGTAGTACTACTGGCCGTAGTAGTGGTAGTAGTAGTAGTAGTAGTCGTCGTTGTCGTCGTCGTATTATTTGTATTAGTATTTGTAGTAGTAGTAGTAGTAGTAGTAGTAGTAGTAGTAGTAGTAGTAGTCGTAGTCGTAGTAGTAGTAGTGGTAGTAGTAGTAGTAGTAGTAGTAGTAGTAGTAGTAGTAGTGGTAGTGGTAGTGGTAGTGGTAGTAGTGGCAATAGGTGTGGTAGTAGTAGGAGTGGTAATAAGAATGGTCGTAGAAGCAGTAGTAGTAGTCGGAGGGGTAGAGGTAGTGGTAGTAGTATTACCAGTAGCCGTCGTCGTGGTAGTAGTAGTAGTAGCACAAGATCTAGCAGTAGTAGTACTTGGAGGGGGAGGAGTAATATTAATACTAGTAGCGCTAGTAGTAGTAGTAGTAGTAGTAGTAGTAGTAGTAGTAGTAGTAGTCGTAGGTGTTGTTGTTGTTTTGGTAGAAGTAGTGCTAGTAGTAGTCGCCGTCGTTGTTACTACGAGGACCACGGTTACGACCACGAGAAGTACAATAAGCAGGGCATTGTGACATTGAGAATGTATGGCCAAATCGCGGCGACGGTGGCATCGAAAGTGGCGGCTTCGACTCTAGCGGCGACCTCAAAGACGACGTCGGAGACGGCGGCAGCGGCAACGGCGAGGACGACGACGGCGCCGACGGCGGCGCCCGTGGCGACGACGACGACGACGATGGCGACGGCGACAGTGGCGAGGGCGCCTGCAATGGCGACGGTGGCGACGTTGAACGTATTCGCCCGATAACCCTCAGGCACTGGAACAAGCTTTCGCTTTGACATCGTTCTGGGTAATACCGCTCCGTGCCGAAATATTTTCCGTTTAGGGAGGGAACAGTGGGCCCGATTGGGTCCCAGCTTGGCATTGCGAACGTGTCGCGTGCCCTTTTTTGGTTTTGGATGGGACCGGGCCCCGTGCGGACATAACCCATGGGGCCAATAATTTGGCAAATAATCGCGGACCCTGACAATCTGACCCCGATACTTGCACATGCGCTTTCGCTAACAGCAATGTTCTTCTGAGACTGCCACCGCTACTCGTACCAGTCGCATTCGTACTATTGTACCACGACTTGCTACGGATACCACAACCAGTAGTAGTAGTGGTAGAAATGGTAGTTGGAGTACTACTAGTAGTAATGGTAGTAGCCGTAGCCGTAGTAGTAGTAGTAGTAGTAGTAGTAGTAGTAGTAGTAGTAGTAGTAGTAGTAGTAGTAGTAGTAGTAGTAGTAGTAGTAGTGTAGTAGTAGTAGTAGTAGTAGTAGTAGTAGTAGTAGTAGTAGTAGTAGTAGTAGTAGTAGTAGTAGTAGTAGTAGTAGTAGTAGTAGTAGTAGTAGTAGTAGTAGTAGTAGTAGTAGTAGTAGTAGTAGTAGTCGTAGTAGTCGTAGTGTAGTAGTAGTAGCAGTAGTAGTAGTAGTAGTAGTAGTAGTAGTAGTAGTGGTGGTGGTGGTGGTGGTGTGGTGGTGGTGGTGGTGGGTGTGTGGTGGTAGTGGCGGTCGTAGTAGTAGTAGTAGTAGTAGTAGTAGTAGTAGTAGTAGTAGTAGTAGTAGTAGTAGTAGTAGTAGTAGTAGTAGTAGTAGTAGTAGTAGTAGTAGTAGTAGTAGTAGTAGTAGTAGTAGTAGTAGTAGTAGTAGTAGTAGTAGTAGTAGTAGTAGTAGTAGTAGTAGTAGTAGTAGTAGTAGTAGTAGTAGTAGTAGTAGTAGTAGTAGTAGTAGTAGTAGTAGTAGTAGTAGCAATGGTGGTAGTAGTCGTAACCGTCGTACTCGCAAGGTGTTTGTATTAGTGGTACCAGCAGTAGTCGTAACAGTAATAGTAGAAGTAGTTGTATGTGTAGAAATAGTAGTAGGACTAGTAGTAGTGGTAGTAGTACGAATAGCAGAAGTAGTAGTAGGAGTCGTAGTAGTGGTAGTACGGATGGCAATAGTAGTAGTAGTCGTAGTAGTAGTAGTAGTAGTAGTAGTAGTAGTAGTAGTAGTAGTAGTAGTAGTAGTAGTAGTAGCAGTAGCAGTAGTAGTAGTAGTAGTAGTAGTAGTAGTAGTAGTAGTAGTAGTAGTGGTTGTGTTAGGTGTAGAAGTGGTAGTAGTAGTCGTCGTAGTAAGTGTGGTAGTACACTTGGTCGTACTAGTCGTAGTAGTAGTAGTAGTAGTAGTAGTAGTAGTAGTAGTAGTAGTAGTAGTAGTAGTAGTAGTAGTAGAAGTAGAAGTAGAAGTAGTAGTAGTAGCAGAAGCCGTAATATTCGTATTAGTAGTGGATGTAGCAGTGGTACTAATAGTATTCGTAGTATTCGTAGTAGTAATAGTAGTAGTAGTAGTAGTAGTAGTAGTAGTAGTAGTAGTAGTAGTAGTAGTAGTAGTAGTAGTAGTAGTAGTAGTAGTAGTAGGGGTGCACATGGTCTTCGTGTCGCTACAAAGCTCACCTTCGTGTACTCTTCTGTTGCATCAGAAGGGGAATTTCGAAAACCGTAGTTTCAAACCTGGCCTTCGTGTCTTTCGCGCCAATGCCAACCTTCGTGCGCTATTCGCTGTAGAGGCTGTAGATTGGATTCGCATTAGAAAGTGAACAAAAAACAACAGTTTTACACTTGTCCTTCGTGTCGACGTCGGATTTGGAGCAACCGCCACTGCCAGCCGCTTCATTTCGGCATAACCCTCTCGAGGATCGTGGGCCTGGCCCTCCGACGCGCGACTCCGGCGCGCACTTCACTAGGATCGGGGCCCTGGTCCAATGGGGAGCGCTGCCGAAGGCCCACCGACGTCCAATTCCGGCACGCCGCTCACGAGAATCGTGTCCTGGCCCACCTGGGAGCGCTGCCGACGGCCCACCGATGAGCAATATCGGCGCACCACTCACACGGATCGTAGACTTCGCCACATTTGGATCGCCGCCCGACGCTGAAGTTCGGCACACCTCTCACATGGATCGTGGCCCTGGCCCATTGCGGAGCGCTGCCGACGGCCCACCGACGCCCAATGTCGGAACACCCCTCACGCGCATCGTGGCCCTCTGGTCCACTTGAGAGTTGGTTTTCATAAGGAAAGGGCAGGCACCACGGCCAGAGGCGAGGGCAGCACCGCACGGAAACATGTTGCCTCCTCCCCCTGCTCCTCTTCCTTCCGCCCTCCTCCGTCATCCCGCTCCTCCCTCCTCCTGCTTTTCATCCTCCTCCTCCCTCCCACCCTCCCTCCCTCCCTTCCGGCCTCCATACCTCCCTCATTCCTTCCCTTCCCTCCCTTTCCTCCTCACCCTTTCGCCTCCTTCCTCTTCTTCTCCTCCTCCTCCTCGTCCTCCTCCTCCTCCTCCTTCTCCTCTTGCTCTTCCTTCTTCTCTTCATCGGATCAGCAGGAGGAAGTGGAGGAGGGGGAGGAGGAGGAAGAGGAGGAGGAGGAGCAGGGGGAGGAGGAGGAAGAGTTGATGTGTAGATGTCCTCCCGGGAGAAGGGAGGGCAAGCATGAGTGCCCAGCGTGCAGAGAGGCATGTATATGGCAAAGCGGCGTGATTGCCGCTTTGGCTCAAGCCATTCAGTGAGAAGCCTCTCTCTTGAGGGTGCGAATCCTGTTTGCGGCGGCAGCCCCCTCTTTCCACCATCATTCCATATCAGATAATCAAGATTATCAACATCACGACGATCTTCGTGGTCCTCTCCCTCTTCGTGGCCCTCGGGGCCAGCAGGGCTCTCAGGACTGGCACGCTCGGCGTGCACGTCTCACCCTTGCCGGCGGACGCGCTGGCAGAGCTGGACAGCTACGACCCTCGGGAGGCGTTGACCTGGGAGGGTGAGCATCTGGAAAAGAACTTGGTAGCGGAGCAGGTGCGATCCCGTACCTGCTCCCAGGATACGACACCACTGCGCTACTACGACTACGTCATGTCCAACGCTCCACAGATGGCAGGTGGACTACCAGCGGGACCTCAGATCATGCAGTCGAATACGAAGACGCCACCGAGCTGGGACCCCGCCAGGGAATCTTCATATCCACTCCGTGACTGGATCACGGATATTCGCATGTGGGAAGCGATGACAGACATACCGGCACGCTCGATTGCTCCAGCCGTGGTCTTGCAGTTATCAGGATTGGCCAGGGAGATATCGAGAGAGGTGCCGCCAGATCAATTACAAGACGGAGTTTACATGGACCTACGTGATGGAGCTGGACATCGATGGTGTTCGGGGCTAGACTTATTGATTCATGGGCTGCGGCGTAAATTCATGCCGCTGGAGGTGGAGACCGCTATCGCGAGCATGACCGACCTAGTTGCCTTCCGTCGAAGGCCAGGCGAACCGATTGACCAAGCTCTAGCTCGATTTGATCTTCTGAAGTTCAAGGCTGAGCATCTGGGAAATTTCCATATGGGGATCCCGAATCTGGCTTGGATGTTGCTCAATGCTCTTGGTATTCCACCGCCACAGTGGGCGCAATTTCTGGCACCAACGGGAGGTAACTTGCCAACGAATGAACAGGAGCTTTCAAGTCTTACCTCTTTTATCAGGCGTCAGAATCATTTGTATGAGCGGAGTGGACTCGCGCAGGCAGCTCATCAATCCAGACATCAGCACTTCACAAACTCCGCAGGCGCCGGCGATGGGTTCTACTTCACGGACAGTTCACAAGACGCCGGCACACAAGTGGGAGTACCACCGCCACCGATGCCCTACTATCCCAGTGCATCGTCTTCGTCGAGGTCAGGTGCACCACTCGGTGGTGTCGCTGGGATACCGAATGGATCAAATACCGAAGGATGCTGGTGCAGCAATTGCCATAAAATATTCTACGACCGGGAGGATCCGGACTCCACCGAGACGAGTGATGACGACGGCAACGATTTGGCGGAGTCGACCTTTCACATCAGTGCCCAGATGAGCGACAGCGACCTGTATGAAGTATACGCTTTGGCCAAGAAGCACTGGAGGAGGCGAGCAGACAGACTTCCAAGACGTCGTAGATACAAAGGCAAGGGCAAGGGCAAGAAAGGGGTCAGATTCCAGAGAAACAGTGGATGGTCCTTTCTTTCTGAAGCAGGAGACGGAGCTCTTTGCCCCGGGTGTACGTGGAACACCCATGAATACTACAAGGGCAAGGGCAAGGGCGAGAAGACCAACCCGAGAGGCGCGAACGGACAGCCACTTCGATGTGACCACTGCAACAGCGAGAAGCATCTATGGAGGAAGTGCGACGCTCCAGGAGCTGACGATTACCGACGAAAACGGGCTACCTCAGGAGGAAAGGGTTACGTTACGACGGAAGGAAACACGAGTACAGGAGGAGCCCCACCAGCTTCAAGTTTCTCCAGTGCGTTGCAGCACTGGCAGCAACTCACGGGTCAACCGCCAGCGTCAGCAGCGACCAGACACTTCTTCGCCATGCCGATCCACCTGGAGTCACAGGTGGGCGAGTCCAGGGATGACGAGAAGGAGTACGAGGACAGCTACTACCCGGACGTGGAGGAGGAAGGCTCGCGCCTGTGCGAGTCGCATGCACGGCCAGACCTTCAAGAGGGGGTCCGCCGTGACTGTGCTTCGTCCGCATCTTGGGATATGCTGTCGACTCCCTCGGAGTTCGTGGACATCGGCAATGAGACGATCCAGATGATCGAACAGGCGAAGGCTCGGATCATAGACGGCCCGGACACGGAGGCAACTCTTGGAGAGCATCGGTCCAACGACGAGCAGATCGACTCAGGAACCAAGCCCGCTGGATTGAAGTGGTTTGTGGGACCGGTGTTCGAGCGATACGACGAGACACGACAGGTATTTCTAGAGGCGACACGAATTGATGGTAAGGAGTGCTTGTTGATAGATCCAGGTGCATATGACAATTTGGTGGGTGACAGATGGGTTATGCGAATGGGAGCTTTGGCAAAACGGGCAGGCTTGGAACCGACACAACGTCTGATGGATCAATCTATCGGAGTTGAAGGAGTCGGTACCAACGCTCAGATCGCCAAGGAGGAGGTGACGATGCCAGGCGCATCCAAGGATGAACGAGGCAAGGTGCATCAGATAAGCTACAAGGCCCCAGTGGTTCCGGATTCCGACATTCCCGCTCTCTGGGGAAAGCGCAGTCTGAAGCACAACAGGGCGGTGGTCGACATGATCAACAACAAGTTGTATCTGTGTGGCCCGGGAAGAGTACAGTTCACACCACCGCCGGGGACGCTCACTTTCAATTTGGAAGATTCAAGATCAGGACATCTGCTGTTACCTATTTCGCATTTCTTCGGCAACGGTAAGGACAAGAAGGTTCGCGCGAAGCAGGAGCCGGCCACCTGGCATGCGAGTGCGCTTGTGATCGTCAAGCCTATGATCAAAGATAAGGCGAAGGAGGACGAGGCAGACTCGTCGACGCACGAACCGTCACCGGCCATTACCTCGAGGCCTGCGGAGCACTGAGGGTGCGGACCGCCGTTACCAAGCGACGGCGGTGCCGCAGGAAATCATATAGCTTGGCATCTGGACGTCCCCGAACAGGACCCTGATATCATAGTGATAGACGAAGACAATGGCCATCCGATTCGCACGAAGCTACTGAGTCAGGCCCACATCACCTACACCCGCCTAAGTCTTCTGCACACCTCGACCATGGAGCATATTCTCCGACTCTTGGAGCGAGGGAAGTGTCGAGGTGTTTGGATGCGATTACATTCCCTGATACCTGACGTTACTAGAAGACAAGGGAAGACCCGAAAACAAAGGCAAAGATTGATGGCGACCTCCGTACTCATCGCGCGCTTGATTCAGCTTCGGTGCGTGCTGGTGGTCGAGTCCCAAACTGCGAATGAGGCCTGGCAGGAGGATGATATTCTCAGAGCGACGGCAACGACCTTGCCAGGATATCGGACGACAGATCATCGATGGTGCAGCTACTTAACGTCAGGCAAAGACATGGCCCCGACGACCAGCCAGAGATTCTTTTCCAACCTGGACCTGCTGCCCGACCCGTGCAGCTGCGGTCGTAAGATTTCAGATCATCGTAGATCGGCAGGGTTGGAACACGTTCAGCTTGAAGGTCAGTTTCTTACCGTATTCTGGCAGAATAGACTCCGAGACAAGCTGTGCGATGCTGTTCGAGGAGAGGTACATGACGATAATGATAAGGACCGAGCTGCACGTTACCCGCAGACGGGACCGGATGAGCCCGTTGATTCCCACATGGTGGTGACGAAATCGATGACGGTCAGTTTCTATCCGACCGACTCGGCCAAGGCCTACAAGGAGAAGCTGAAGTCCAGGAAGGCCGAGGGACACGAACCGAAGAAGAAGGTCAAGAGGATTATAGATCCCGACGTCATGGATGACTGTGGCGAGGACCTCGGAGAGCTCAACTACCTACAGAACGAGGAGGTGTGCTGGTGGGAGATGCCGGACAACGAGGTGGAGGTTTACTATCTGGAACCGAGCGAGTTCAAGACGGATGATATCATCGGAAGACTCAGAGATGAACGTCCTCCAGATCGAGAACGACATTTCCTTGGCATCCCATCGGGTCGATCCTTCCTGAATCACCTAAAGCAGACCGAGAACCGTTTCTTCGTAGATGTCGCTGAAATCATGGGAGGAGAAGGACGCACCACTCAGCTACTCGTTCGACGACATTACGTAGGAGGTCGTAATTTTGATGCTCTCATGGGCGTAGATCTCCTCCAGCGGGACGAGGAGATGGAGCTCTACCAATATTTGAAGGAGGAGCGACCCTTTGTGTTGGTGATGGCTCCTCAATGTACTGGTACCGCGGGATGGTGCACGGTAAACGAGTCGATGGGCAGCGAGGTGCATCGTCGTAATGCGGAGGCATCTTTCAGGCTAGGACAGATTTGTGCGAAGGCAGCCCATATTCAGTTGGACGGAGGACGCCACTACGTCAATGAGTTGCCGAGGGGAAGTCGTATTTATCGAACTCCAGAATGGATGGATCTGGCACGTAAGAATCTCACTTGGGTTCAGTTCAACATGTGTATGCTGGGACTTGTCAACTCGAAGAAGGAGCCCTTGAACAAGCCGGAGGAGGTATGGGCGAGTCACGAGGTGCTGATTTATCGGCTGCGCTCCAAGGAGTGTGATCGTCAGCATCGGCATGGGGAATGCTCTGGACGGGACACCAAGCCTTCCCAGGTATGGACCTGGCAATTCGCTCGTATCTTGGCCGATGGAATCTCAGAGTTGATATGGCTTCACGAATTGGACCTGAGGAAGTTGATCTATCCAACAGTAATGGCGTACCCGAGGATGAATGGCGAAGGAGTGCCCGCTCCTATTGACCATCCTCCACCTGGACTACCAGCTCCAGCAGCAGAGGCAGCGGCAGCAAGTGCTCCTCCGCCACCGCCCGCACCAGAAGCAGCGGTTGATCCGCGTGCTCGTCGAGCGGCGATCGGACCTCATTTATGTCCCGGATGTCGGAGAAATCGAGTCAGCACGCATCCGACACACAATCGCATCCCGGGACAGTGTCGACATCCGCTGGTACAACCGCTGGAGTACAATTGTCCCGCATGCAGAACGGGTCGAGATCGGCACGATCCCCGACACACTTTCGACACAGACTGTCGCCTCCTCATGGACGAGCCCAGAATGATTGGGACGAGAAGATCGGGACCCGCTCACGCTCGAGATCCGCGAGTACCGGCAGCACGAGCGGCAGGTGCTGGACATCGAGTACATCCTCGAGCAGGAGAAGAAGAGGAGGACGCAGCCCCACATCCTGAAGCCGGACCCTCAGGTGCTGCTTCGGCCGCAGCTCGGGAAGGCGATGATGACGTACAACCTCATCCTGAAGCTGGACCCTCTGGAGCGGCTCCGGATGCAGCAGCGGAGGAAGCCATTCTTCCTGCAGGAGGACCAGGACCTCCGGCCGGGGCAAGCGGAGACGAGGTGGCACTAAGGAGGCGCAGATTTCAGGATGCTATGGCCCAGATCGACACAGGAGCGGACTGGACGCAGTGGGATATGGGACGTGCTATTCAGGGGCTGAGATCAGCGGTTCCTGGAATGGTGCAACGTACTCTACGTCGCATGCATATACGACTCTGGCACGCTCCGGCCCAACGACTACGAGACCTTCTCTCGGCCGCAGGTCTACCACGTGAAGTGATCAATATGGTACAGGATGTCGTGGACACTTGCACCGTCTGTCGAGAATGGCAGCGACGAGGCGAAAAGTCGATGACAAGTTTAACGTTCACTACGACCTTCAATGAAGGAATTCAGTTTGATTTGCTTTTCCTGGATGACGGTATCGTGGTGCACTTGATCGATATGTGTATCAGATGGGCTCAAGGGCTATTTGTGAAGTCAAAAGAGCCGGGTGATGTACTCCCGGCCATCACTCATATTTGGTTTCGAGTCCATGGCCCTCCGAAGTTCATCACCTCAGACCAGGAGGGAGCATTGTTCTCGGATGAAGGAGCTATCTGGGCAGATCGATGGAAGGTGGACCTGAGACCGAAGCCCAAAGGAGCGCACGCGCATGTTATTGAACGGAGGAACGACTTACTTCGAACACAGTATCATCGAGTCAGAAGTCAAGCAAATGAGGAAGGCATCAGAGTTTCGAAGGAAGAATTGCTGGATGAATCCTTGTTGGCCATGAACACCCTCCTAAGCGTTCACGGGACTACACCATATGCGGCTTTGTATGGTCGGGTTCCGAACATTCTACTGGAGCTCGGAGGGGGAGGATCTGAGTTCGACGACGAGTCTGGAGGCTCAGTATCTCGCCATGTTCATCGGGTCAGAGAGTTGGCTCTGGCCAACATCGCGCAGGGCAACGCTCAGGAAAGGCTGAAGATAGCGGCTCGCACGCGAACGAGACCAGCGGCTCAGCTCGGAGACCTTCGGGTAGGCGACTCGGTTGACATCTTCAGGGACCCGCCGAACAAGGATGTCACTGGCTGGCGGGGACCTTGCAAGGTAGTTGCCATGGATCGAGCTGACGAGGGCATCATCGATGTGCGATGGCAGGGTCGCACGCTACCGTGCCGACCGGCCGATGTTCGCAAGGCAGTAACATGGTGGACTCTTATTGCGGCTCCTGGCCGCGGGGACACCAAGCCGTACCAGCTCTTAGTATACTATGTGGAGAACATGGCGGCGGGCACTACGTTACTCCTGGGATATGAGATCGGAGAGGATGGGCACTGGAGGATGACGAAGACCAGTCGTCGGCTGCCGACTCTGACGACGGCAGCTTTCCACGTGGCTGCCTGCGACTTTCAACTATATGGAGTCGTAGCCACGAGACTGGGGTACGGTTCGCGAGAAGTTCCAGCTGCCCGAGGCCATCACACATGCATGATCGTATGGTGGCTTCCAGGAGAATCGATTGGCTATCACCATGCAAGTTTCGATCCTCGAGCGAAGGCGAGTACACAACATATGATGGGGCCAGGTTTTGGGCGCGTGTGCTGGGTGCAGTTTCTAATGGTGGAAATTTCTACAGCCGAGGTTCTGCGGCAAATTGATGTTCACGTCCCTCATGGTGGAGGTCCTCATCAAATGCCCGACTTTCCAGCACCGCGCGGTCAGGTACGGCCGCGCGATCCGCATGACGTGGACGAACGATCGGATCGATGGCATCGCTGGCCTACACCAGAGGCCACCATCGACGAGGAATCCGAGGCATCTGAGCCTCAGGCTCAAGGGGTAGCTCATCCCCGAGATGCGGAGGCAGACCCCGAACTGCTAAGACCTACGTGGCGACCATTTCAACAGCCGTACCGTATAGAGCCCGACGGCAATTCAGACGTGCAGGATCTGTGGCTGGAACCTCGGGATCCTGGATGGATGCGACACGTGAGGACAGAGTTTAGTTTCTTTCGCGCTATCCTTGACAACCGATCACCGCCTGACGCAGAGTACTGGTTAGATTCCCGAGTGTTGGAAGCTGTTGAGGTGGCTACTCATCTTGAGAATACAGAAAGGGAGACGCAAGCTCTGGAGGTGGAGTTTGGATCAGAGATTTCCAGGCTTGTGATCATGACCACCGATGCGCACGACTTGCCCAAGTCTGAGATCTTTTCTCTCTTTGCGAACGACGAGAGCCACCGCATTATTCTGTCCGTCAACTCGACGGGGAAGACCAAGATGGTTATTGAACGAGAGGCTGACGAACTCAGCAAGGATGACCTGATTAAGCATCGAGTGGAGGTGGAAAAGGCTATGTCGAAGGAGCTAGGCAACTGGATCGAGTTGGGCACGCTCAAGCAACGAAGCAGGCAAGGATGCACCAACTTGATGGACTCTCGATGGGTTATCCGCTGGAAGAAGCAGCCAGACGGCAAGTTGGCAGTCAAAGCGCGACTATGCATCAAGGGCTTCAAAGATATGCAGCAGGATCGTCTGGACACTTTCAGTGCGACTGCCTCCAGGCAAAGCCAGAGGATAGTGAACTTCATCGCGGCAAGTCGCCCCAAGTGGATGTTGTGGTCCTGTGATGTTGGCAGCGCATTTCTGAAGGGACTCACATTTCAAGATGTGGCAGATATGACAGGGGAACCTCTCAGAACCGTTCAGTTGGACCTGCCCAAGGACACGGTAAAGATCGCAAGGCAGTTTGAACCGCTATCCAACTATGATGTGAGTCGGCATTGCTTGGAGATGGTACGTCCAGGTTTCGGTCTCAAGGACGCGCCAAGGCTATGGAATCTCAGGCTAAAACAAGTAATGACAAAGCTTCAGCTCTTGCCGTTGGTGACCGATTCTCAATTTTATTGCAAATGGGCTGGCCCTCGATGCGAACCGGTACCTCGTGAGCTGGTACCCATGCACGCTGACAAGGATGCGGCTCGAGGCACAGACGTGTTGTTCACTGACCCGGACACAGCAATTGAGGATCTGCAGATGGTGTGCAGTACCCACGTGGACGATCTCAAGGGAGCTTCGACCGAACCGATTGCTGACGCCTTCATGGACGCTCTTGAGTCGGAGTTCGGAAAACTCACAAGGCAGAAGAGAAGGTTCGAGCACTGTGGCGTTATTCATGATCAGCATGAAGACGGATCTGTGTGGTGCTCACAGGATCACTATGCTACTCAACTTCGGCCGATGCAGGTGGACAAGATTCGGGCTGATGAAGGAGCCCTCGATTCTCAAGACCGAACTTCATTTTGGTCACTCTTGGGTGGAGCAGCCTGGATGTTAGTCACGCGAGCAGATGTTGCAGTCCATATCGGGTATCTACAGCGACACGCTCATGAACCTTGCTGGAAACATGTTAGACACCTGAACTCGGTTGTACGGTGGATCAAGAGAAAGAAGAGTTCGCTTGTCTACTATTCAGTACCTCTGCCATGGAGTGTTGTGGGTTTCCCCGACAGTGCTTTTCGTGCGACCGAGCCGGACTGCCTGGCTGTGAGAGCGGCAGTTATCGCGATTGCTGGTCGGGACTTCATGCCGAAAGGAGGACTGTGTGCAGCAGTGGAGTTCTACTCACGAAAGCAACCTCGAGTATGCCGTTCTACTTTTTCGGCGGAGCTGGCAAGTGTGGATGACGGTATCAGCAATGCTTTGTTGACACAAGTGATGGTGTGTGAGATCGTTCACGGCCCCTTGACGGCGAAACAGATTCAGAAATGCATGGACACCGGAAGGCTACCAGTTGACTTGCACATCTGCACGGACAACAGGGGCTTGTTCACGGCGCTGGGTGCCACAGAGCTGAAGGCACCAGCGGAACCTCACCTTTTGTATTTGCTGCGAGCTCTACGTGATAGACTTGAAGCAGGTACTCTCTGTAAGCTCTGGTGGGTGGACACTAGAGCCATGATCAGCGACGCGTTGACCAAGGGCGGACTGGCTCGAGAACCTATCTTGAAGCTATGGGAGACGGCAGTTTTGATGATAACTGGAGATGAACCCCTGGCTCTGT
The DNA here is from genome assembly GCA_963575745.1 of Prorocentrum cordatum. Taxonomy (NCBI): domain Eukaryota; class Dinophyceae; order Prorocentrales; family Prorocentraceae; genus Prorocentrum; species Prorocentrum cordatum. The sequence continues at coordinate 252,279 of CAUYUJ010014498.1, forward strand.
GCCTGCGGAGTCCTCACAAGGATGCCAGTGAGGGGGAATATCAGTGAGTCTTTATCTTTACATATTTCGATGGATTGCAAGATCTTTGATGAAGATTGGTCTACTGTATTTGCAGGGAGAATATTTTCCCCATATATTTTTTGTGTCTACACTGCAGTAGGCCTTACATGTAATTGGTGCGAGACGTATTGCTCCTCGCTGTGTTGCTTGTCTGTTACTGTG